>NMRA01001598.1:0-13219 GCA_002633005.1 Phoronis australis
AACCGCGGTTTGGAACCCGTATCCGGACGCGGCCTAGCCGCGTTCGATAGGACGTTGGATTCGATCAGCACTGTATGTAGGTTGTAAATATCACAAACATTTTGTAACATAATATGGAACCAACAGTTTTATCTGGAACGGGGTTTTGTGGACGTGAACGATCCCCAGGACTCTTCTATGGCTTTAAAAAAACAGCTAATTTTCAGTAAAGTACTGAGCGTGAATATTCACTTGCCACAATAGAATCAGTCCCAATATTAAATGTTGGAGGGATATTCTGTATTGAGTTGAAGAAGTCAAAATTTGGAAGGAACAGTTAGCACTGTTATTTTCTGCAGGGTTTTGTGACACCAACGTGTATTCAATGTTCGCAAGGAAATCTGTATAGTACATTTTTTATAAATTGAGTTTTTGCAGTTAATACACAGTGAAGGGATTGCAGTTTTAAGTGTTATATTTTTGCCCGCAGAAGAAAAAGGTTATATAATAACATGAACTAAAACCACCAACTGAAACAAAATACCACAAGATGTTAAATCAGAGAACGTGAGAAGGAAAGACTCCGGTTATGAAAGGTGTTCTGTCAGCCGTTACGGTATTTTATGTGGTTATCAGACAGCACAGCACACACAAAATAGACAATAATTTTTATTTTCCCAGTTCCATTGAGGGAGTAACAGGGGTCTGGGAATCCCCTGCCTTACTTTACAATGTTTAAGTGAAAATTGGCAAAACAAATATACAGTGGATTTGGTTTTTACAATGGCAAACAGGAAAAACATAACAACATTCCATAAAAAGTTGTATACATTTCTGAGAAAGGAATACAAAACACAATTTGCAAACTACAATTTACAAAATAGAGCTGTCAGGGCAAAGAAAAATACAAATATTATAAGAAACACTTGAATAGTCTTAAATGGTAGCTTTAGACATGTCATTTATACAAGTTTTTTAATTTTTCAAATTGGTTAGGTGGTCATAGAGTTATTTCAGTTTACTTACTCTTTGTCTGTGAATTTGACCATGTTTTAGTTGGGTACCTACTCTCCTTCTGACCATGAAGCATTAGGTTACTTACTTCTACGTGCATTACTGCCAAGACCGTGATCAATAGGTACGTACTCTATGAGCAAGAACTTCACCTGATTGTGATGCAACAGGTAAAACCTGATTTTTTATTTCATCCTACTGGAAAACCTTAAATCACCTAAATAACTCGTTGCTGTTGTTACTGTGATTGTTTGCATATTCACTAAAATGTGTTGGATATGATAGGACTGAGTCACACAAACAGGTGTTACAGAAGTGCGAACGTGCCGGAAAGGGCTATAGCTGAGGAATGCCGCTCCCTTAGAAAAAAGAATCTCAAAATGTTTGATGACAGTTTAGTTGTAACGCACGCCGTATATTTCATATCAGTGAACTTAACCTGTGACTGTAAATATGGCATGCCTCAGTACTTATTCTCTTACTGCTAAGACCATGAACCATTAGGGTACTTATATGTACTTCAACGTGTATGACTGCCCGTGATCAATAGGGAAGTTTCCCTGGGTTTGCACGTGCGAAGGATTAACACAATGATACTGTGCTTGGTGAAATACGCTGCTGATGTACTTGCAGTCTAACAATTTAGTCAAGGTGGTTTCATTTTGGAATGCTTGTTAAATCTAAGTTTAATTGAAATATGCAATAGCAGGGGACACATTAAGGATTCGTTGATATCATGAAACAGGATATATTGAGTGTACTTTTCAAGGAAATTCAGTTGCCATGAACGATAGTTGCTTTTTTCTCTCTCTTGTAGGAGCAAAAGCAAGCGAAGATGAGACACTTTGAGCAAGATTTTCTACACAAAACGTTTTAAAAAATCCTAATTGAACACTAAATTCCTTAAGAATACGGTAAGCGTTATAATACAGACGAACACCGTTCTTGAAAAGAGCAGAGGTACATAACCAAGAACTTGTGATGCCTGCCGGAAAAATGTGCGTCTACTTAAGCACCATTTTTTCAAATATGTGACACAGATAGTACATGTATGAGTTTTTAGATGAAAACTGATTTTTGCCACCGAAGTGAGATTCCAATGATGAATTAGCCGGTGACACGTCGACAATTCGTTGAAATCACAAAACAGGGAATATTGAGTGTACTCTAATAGAAAATACCGTTCCCATGAGCGATGGATGCTTTTTAGGTAAAAATTCCAATAACCAATATAATATTTCTCTCTTTGAATTCTTTAAGCGGGAGCCAGCGAGTTAAAGCAAAATCCAACCGGATTACTTGTATCAATCTTTTCACACAAAAACCTTAAAACGTATAAAATACTGGCCTCCTAATTTATAAGTATGGAGAGTAGTCTTATTGCAACGTAGAGTTTCATTAATTTAGTTACAAATCCCATTTGTCTATAATGGTCTTTAAACTTAGCGAAAAAGGTGGAATTTCGGAGCAGCGTGATCGTGTCACACAAGCGTTCGTCAAAAAGTTTTTAAATTAGGCTCGTTGACAAGTTATGACATTAGATGTAATTTATTGAGGTCAAAATGTTCGATGTTGCCATCGCCGATCTTTCACAGTGCATAGAAAAGACATGATTTTGTCTGCATTTCATTGAAACTTCGTTAAACTTGGCATATCAATCCAACTTGAATAACCATAATCGCTACACCATAACATTTACACTTTGGCTTCCGTTACAGTTTCACAAGTTTGATACTGTAATCGCTAGACTTTGTATGCAACGATTGCTAATTTTTAGGTGAAAAAATCACCAATCCTTTTTTCTTTCTCTATTTCTGGAAGCAAAAGCGAACAATGATGAGACAATTTGACCAAGACTATCTACACAAAACGTTTTAAATGTATCCCAGTACGAAGAATTAATTCCTTATGGTTCGGGGCAAAGTATGTGCAATAGCATTATCGCAACATGGGGTTTTATTTATAAAATAATAAAGTCCTTTTGGCTATAATATAGAAGAATACCGTTCTTGAAAAGAGCGAAGAGATACATCACCAACAAGTAACGATCTCTTAGCGAAAAGATGTATGTTTACTTAAGCCATGAACTGGATGCTATCTCCGAGGGAATGTCTGCTAGCTTTTTCCAAAAATGAATGACTGTTTCCTACAAATCAAATCATCTGGCATAACTTTAAGTTTTATTGGTTGGCCTCTTTGAAAAAAGCGTCAGGCATAACCAAACCGAGAGCAGTTTACTTGTACATGTAACATGCTAGTAACAAGAAAATATATCACAAACTTGCAAAATCGAAGACTTGGCGAGGTACATGTATGGTAACAAGCCAATACCTATACATGTATATAGGATTTGATGACTTATTTCAAGCGTATCTGTTCATAAGATTAACAAAAATTAACTTAATTATATAGTGAATTAAAAATAATACAACCTTTACTCATCTGTATTATCAAAGAATAAGAAATATATGATCGTCTACTTTTTGCAGAAGTCAAGTAAAAGCATTGGGAAAGATAAAACTGACAGTGTAATATGGGTGAAGGAACTTGGATTTAAAATCAGAGGTACAGTATTAGCTTTTTGGTCACTGTATGCAGCATTCTATCTCAAGACAAATGTCTGGCAATTTTGAACAATGCTCATTTCCACGTATTTTCACAAAGTGAATTTATAAAAGAACCATAAGTGAAGGCGAGGCAGGGAAACCTTTGAGAGCAAATATCTACAAGAGAATAACCGATTCAAATGCTGCTTTTGCGACCAATTTGAATACGTGAGCTTATATTCCGGTCAGAACATATTAGTCCATCTGGGAATTCTAACTGTTGTGGTACCCGGAGAATTCGTACATTTCCCTTTAAATCCGACCAGAATGGCGGCAACTCATGTGAACCGCATCATTTTAACAAGAACAACAATACGCAACCTGTGTTTTTAGATGAAAACTGCTTTTGTAACTCAAGTGACGTGCCAGTGATGCATACATTTATGCAGGTGGCACATTAAGGTTTTGTTGAAATCTTAGAACAGGGTATATACAATTCCCATGAACGATTGCGGCTTTTTAGGTGAAAATAAATTACAAATTTATTGTTTCCCTCTTTTCTAGAAGCGAAACCGAGCAAGGCTGGAAAGGTTCTGGGGAGATTGATTACACAAATAATTCAAAATGAAAATTCTAAAGTCATATAAAAACGTATCGTCATCAGGTTTAGAGGGGGGGGGGGAAGTACAATAATGTTATTGCAACATGGCATTTAATTAATAAACTTCAACATTATTATTCTATTTGACTACAGTGCTCTTAAATTTCATGCAAAATGTAACATCTAAGCAGCGTGATTAGACTACGCCGCATTACAGACGTGCGACAGGACGCTTCTCAATAAATCTCGCTGACTGCATATGGCATCTGGTGTATAATATTTAGGTCAAATGTTCGTTGCTCCCATCGCATGTCGTTCAGAAACTATGGAATAGAAAAGAACTTGTCTTTATTTCATACAAAACTTCTTCAAAATAGGCATCTAATTCAATAACCATAATCTCTACACCATACCAAGTACACTTTGGTTTCCATTGCAGTTGAACAAGTTTGAAATGGCACTGACTAGACAAAATATTATGTTCTCGAAAACATAAGCTAAATTAGCGTCAGCCTGTAACAATCTTGAGATACGCTACTGGTACATGTATCTCGTGATTGTTTGCATATTCATAAAATGTTTTGGAAATGATAGGAATGAGTCACACAAATAGGTGTTACAGAAGTGTGAACATGCCAGAAAGGGTTATAGTTGAAGAATGCCGCTCCCTTAGAAAAAAAAAACTCAAACTGTTTCTTGACACTTAAGTTGTAACGCAAACTGCGTATTACATATCAGTTTACTTACTCTGAGTCTGTAAATATGGCCACGCTTTATTTGGGTACCAACTCTTTTTCTGCCAAGACCATCAACCATTGGGGTATTTATTTCTACGTGCATGACTGCCAAGACCGTGATCAGTAGGTACGTACTCTATGAGCAAGGACATGATTGTGATGCAGCAAGTAAAACCTGTTTTTATTTCAGCCTACTGGAAAACCTTAAATCACCTAATTTATTCTAATTTGTGCAACAGGCCCAAGGTTTATAGACTTAGTAACCTAATGATGAATTCTTTTGAGCAGACTTAAATGTGTTCTGAACTACTTGTTTTCCGTTTTTATTGCAAGAGTCATGACGCAACAAGTTTTTATTTGGGAATTAAATCAACTCAAGAGATAGTAACAAGACAACAACTTCAAAATTGATGGCGAGTCATGTTCCAACATTACTGCATTTTGCATTATTCTTCCATGCTGGCAATCTTAAGAGGTCAACAAATGCAACATTTTTGTATTAGAGCCATGCACAAAGTCTTAACTGAATGGCAAAGGTGACCCCTAGAGTGCTTTTAGGTTTTCTCCTGGAGTGGCTTTTAAAACTGCTTAATATAGAATTTGCTAAAGGGACAATAATAAGCCACGCTTTAAAGGGGTACTGGGCAAGAACCAAAAAACTCACCGTATAACACAAAGAGTACATGTACATGTATGAGTATTTAGTTGGAACCTGCTTTTGTAACTCAAGCAAGGTGCCAATCATGCATACATGTATGCAAGTGACACAGCAAGGATTTGTTGATGTCACAAAACCGGGTATACAGAGTGCATTTTTAAAGAAATCCAGTTCCTATGAGCGATTGCTGCTGCTCAAATTACATATTTATTCTTTCCCTCTTTTCCAGAAGCGAAAACGAGAAAAGATTAAACGTTACCGGAGTGATTACTTACACAAGTAATTCAAAAAAATATTCTAAGATAGTACCGATAAGGTTTGGTCATAAGGTTTAGAGGGGCTCTAAGTGCAATAGTCTTATTGCGACATGACGTTTAATTGATAAAAATAACACTTCCATTTGACTACAATGGTCTTTAAATTTCATGCAACATGTCGTAACATCTGAGCAGCGTGATCAGACTACGCTGCATTACATGCATGCGTCAGGAGGTTTCTCTACAGGTCTTGCTGAGGACACATACATGTAGCGTCTGATGGATAACATTTATGTCTCATATTCGTTGTTCCCACCGCCTGTCGTTCAGATAATATGAAATAGACACGAACTTGTCTTTGTTTCATATAAAACTACTTCAAAATGGGCATCTAATTCAATAGCCTTAATCTCTACACCATAGCAAGTACACTCTGGTTTCCATTACAGTTTCACAAGTTTGATATGGCACTAACTAGACAATGTATGCATGTTGCACGCACACATAAGCTGAATGAGTGTCAGCCTCTAACGATCTTGAGATACGCTACTGGTATCTCGTTGCTGTTGTTACTGTGATTGTTTGCATATTCACTAAAATGTGTTGAATATGATAGGACTGAGTCGAACACAAACATGTGTTACAGAAGTGCGAACTTGCCGGAAAGGGCTATAGCTGAGGAATGCCGCTCCCTTAGAAAAAAGAATCTCAAATTGTGTGATGACACTTTAGTGGTAACGCACGCTGCGTATTAAATATTAGTTAACTTACACTGTGACTCTAAACATGGCCAGGCCTCAGTACTTATTCTCTTACTACTAAGACCATGAACCATTAGGCACTTGCATGTACTTCAATGTGTATGACTGCGTGTGATCAGTAGGCAAGTTACCCTGGGCTTACACGTGCGAAGGATTACACGGTGGTACTGTGTTTGGTGAAATACGCTGCTGATGTACTTGCAGTCTAACAATTTAGTCGAGTTAGTTTCATTTTGAAACGATTGCATTAGCNTGTTAGTGTAATACAATGGTCATTTCCACGTATTTTCACGAAGGGACTTCCCAAAAGAACCATATGTGGAGGCGAGGCAGGGAGACCTTTGTTAGCAAATTAGTCCATCTTGGGATTCTAACCATTGCCCGACCCGGTGGATTCGTACATTTCCGTTCACATCCGACCAGAATGGCGGCAACTCATGTGAACTGCTTCAGTTTCAACACAAGAACCACAATACGCAACCTCTGGCACAAAGAGTACATGTATGAATTTTTAGATGAAAACGGTTTTCATTACTCCAGTGAGATGCCAATAATGCATTAGCGGGTGACACCGTGAGAATTCGTTGAAATAACCTAACAGGGTATATTGAGTGTAATCTTATAGAAAGTACAGTTCCCATGAATGATGGAAGGTGAATAGTCTAATTGCAGCATGGAGTTTTATAAATGTAATTAAAAATTCCTAATCGCTATAATGGCCTTTAAGATTCACGCATGCGTTCTTCAAAAATCTTTCAGTTAGAATTGTTGACAAGTTATGGCATTTGATGTATTTTATTGAGGTCAGATTTCGTTGTTTCCGTAGACGGTCGTTAACAGTCTAAAGAAGAGTTACGGTTTTTTCTTTATTTCATTGAAACTTCGTTAAACCTGTCATACGAATCCAAATCAAATACCCATAGTCGCTACACCATATCAAGTACACCATTGCTTCCGTTACCGTTCTACAAGTTTGGTACGGTAATAGCTATAAAATGTATGCAACAATTGCTGCTTTTTAGGTGAAAAATCCGAAGTGATTTTTTCTTTTTCTATTTCCTAGTAGCAAACGCAAGCAAAGATGAGAGCTTTTGACCAAGACCGTCTTCACAAAACATTTTAAATAAATCCCTGTACGAATACTTAATTCCTTACTTTTCGGGGCAAAGTAAGTGCAATAGCACTATTGCAACATGGGGTTTTATTTATAAAAGAAAAAATCCATATGGCTATAACATAGAATAACACCGTTCTTGAAAAGAGCAAAGAGATACATCACCAACAAGTTGCAATCTCCTTGCGGAACAAATGTTTGTCTACTGAAGCCACGATCTGGTTGCTATCTGCTTGGTCATATCTACCACCTTTTTTCAAATATAACAAACTGTTTCCTGCAAATTTACTCATCTGGCATCAATTTGAGTTTTAAAGGCTGGTTTCGTTGAAAAAAAAAGCTTCAGGCATTACCAAATTGAAAGCATTTTTCGTGTGACAAGCTAAAAACAAGAAAAAGACCATGAACATGCAAAATCGAAGACGTAGCGAGTTACATGTATGGTAACATGCCAATACCTACATGTAGGACTTGATGACTTACTTCAAGCGTATCAGTTCATAACATCAACAAGAATTTAACATAATTATATATTGATTTAAAAAGAACATAACTTTTACTCATCTGTATTATCAAAGACTAACAAATGTATTATCGTCTGCTTTTCGTAGAAGCCACGGAAACGCATTGGGAACGAAAAAACTGACAGTGTAATATAAGTATAATTTTCAGTGCAGTTACTTGAATTTTAAATCAAAACTACAGTATTAGCTTTGCTGTTCTCTAGGTGCAGCATATTATCTCAACACATATGGGCGGCAACTATAAAAAATGCTCATTCCCACGTATTTTTGCAAAGAGAATTCATAAAAGAACAATAAGTGGCGGAGAGGCAGAGAAACCTTTGACACCAAAGGTCTACAAGACATAACCAATTCAAACGCTGCTTTTGTGACCAGTTTGAACACGTGAGCTTAGATTGCGGTCAGCGCATTATAGCTCAATACACTAGAACCTCACGGATTAAACATAAAAACTTCTTAAATTATATCATTTAATTATTTCTGCAACAATGTATCATATTCATTACGCCACATCTTAAATGTGAATTGTCATAAAGTGTTTGATTTTACTTTATTTCTGTTTCTGTTGACGAAGGCCGTTATTACATGTATATCCGAAAATTTCAGTTGATCCATTCTTGTTGTTTTATTTACATATGTATAGACCATCTTGGAAATCTAGCTATTGCGCGACCCGGTTAATTCGTACATTTCCGTTCAAAACCGACCAGAATGGCAGCAAATCATGTAAACCGCATTGTTTTTTAAACAAGAACCACAATACGCAACCCGTGACACAGAGAGTACATTTATGAGATTTTAGTTGGAAACCGCTTTTTATCACTCAAGTGAGATGCCAATAATGTATTTGATGAGACACATTGAGAATACGTTGAAATCACAAAAATGAGTATTTTGAGAACAAACTTTTAGAAATTACAGTTCCCAATGAACGATGGATGTTTTTTAAGTTAAACGCCAATAAACATTACAATGTTTCTCTCTCTTCTACAAGAGGAAGCGTGCGAGGTAAAGCAGAATCCTACCGGATTACTTGAATAAAACTTTCGGAAAGAAATCTTTAAAACGTACATGTACAGATGTACTGGCGTCAAAAACTTTAGTTGGCGAAGTGAGTACAATAATCTTATTGCAGCATCAAGATTATTTAATAACAGTAAAAATTCCATTTGGCTATAATGGTCTTTAAATTTCACACAAAAACTGGAACGTCTGGGCAGTGTGATCATACCAAGCAATAAAATTTTTCAATTTGTCTTGTTGACAAGGTTTGGTGTCGGATGTATTTTATTTATGTCACAATTTCGTTGCTTCCATCGCCGGTCGTTCATAGTCTATGAACTATACACAACTGGATCATTATTCCATTGGAGCTTCGTTAAACTTAGCATATCAATCAACATTGAATACCCATAGTCGCTACACAATAACAAGTACCCTCTGGTTTCCATTATAGTTTCAAAAGATTTGATACGGTAATAACTAGACAATGTATGCAACGATTGCTGCTTTAAGATGAAAAATCACCAATCCTTTTTTCCTAATCTATTTCCTAGAAGCAAAAGCGACCGACGATGTGACACATTGATCAAGACTTTCTACAAAAAACGTTTTAAGTAAATCCCAATACGAAGACTTCATGCCTTACGTTTCGGGGCAAAGTAAGTGGAATAGCTTTACTGCAACATGGGGTTTTATTTATAAAACAATAAAGTCCTTTTGGTTATAATATAGAAGAATACCGTTCTTGAAAAGAGCAAATAGATACATCACCAACAAGTTGCAAAGCCATGAACTGGATGCTATCTCCAAGGTAATGTCTGCCATCTTTTTCAATCATTGCCAACTGTTTCCTACAAGTTAAATCATCAGGCATCACTTTGAGTTTTATTGGTTGGTTTCTTTGAAAAAAGCATCAGGCATAGCCAAAGTGAAAACAGTTTACGTGTGACATGCTAATAACAAGAAAATGTATCACAAACATGCAAAATTGAAGACTTGACGAGTTACATGTATGATAACAAGCCAATACCTACATGTATGTCTATTTCCTAGAGGCAAAGGTAATAAATGATGAAAGCCTTTGACCAAGACTATCTTCACAAAACATGTTAATAAAATTCCTATACGAAGACTTAATTCATTCCTTTTCGAGGAAAAGTATGTACAACGGCACTATTGTAACATGGGGTTTACTTATAAAAGAAAACATCCAATAGGCCATACTGTAGAACAACACCACCGTTCTTGAAAAGAGCAAAGAGATACATCACCAACAAGTTGCGATCTCCTTGCGGAAAAAATATTTCAATTTGTCTTCTGAAGCCGTGATCTAGATGCTATATCCAAGGTAATGTCTGCCACCTTTTTTCAAACATAAACAACTGTTTCCAGCAAATTTACTCATCTGGCATCAATTTTATAAGCTTCAGGCATAACCAAGTTGAGAGCATTTTACGTGTGACACGTTAATAACAAGAAAAACATATGAACATGCAAAATTGAAGACTTGGCGAGTTAAATGTATGGTAGGAAGCCAATACCTACATGTTGGATTTGATTACTTATTTCAAGTGCATCAATTCATAAAAATTAACAAGAAATTAACATAATTATATATTGTTTTAAAAAGAAGATAACTTTTACTGATCTGTATTATCAAAGTTTAATACATGTATGATCGTCTGCTTTTCATAGTAGCCATGGAAACGTCTTGGTAAAGATAAAACTGATAGTGTAATATAGGTGAAATATAAATTTTCAGTGCATTTACTTGAATTTTAAATCAAAACTACAGTATTACATGTAGCTTTGTTGTTCTCTAGGTGCAGCATATTAGCTCAACACAAATGGCCGGCAACTTTGAACAATGCTCATTTCCACGTATTTTCAGAAAGAGAATTCATAAATGAACCATAAGTTGAGGAGGGGCAGGGAGACCTTTGAGACCAAGAGAATAACCATTTCAAACGCTGCTTTTGTGACCAGTTTGAATAGGTGACCTTAGATTGCCGTCAGCTCATTTTAGCTCAATACACTAGAACCTCACTGATTAAACATACAAACTTCTTAAATTATATAATTTCATTATTTCCGCAACAATGTATTATATTCATTACGCCACATCTTAGATGTCAATTGTCATATAGTGTTTGATTTTACTTTATTTCTGTTTCTGTTGACAAAGGACGTTATTATATCCGAAAATTTCAGTTGATCCATTCTCGTTGTTTTATTTACCTACAGGTATATACACGTATAGTCTATCTTGGAAATCTAACTATTGCGAGAGCAGGTTAATTCGTACATTTCCATTCGCTACCGACAAGAATGACGGCAACTGATGTGAACCGCACTATTTTTAAAACACGAGTCAAAATACGCAACCCATGACACGGAGAGTACATTTATGAGGTTTTAGTTGAAAATCCCTTTTATCACTTAAGTGAGATATTTATAATGCATTTGCTGAGACACTTTGAGTATTCGTTGAAATTACAAAACAGGGAATATTGAGGCACGCTTATAGAGAGAAAACGTTTGCCGAACTCTATATGTACAAGCTAGAAGGGATTATGGAAACGTAAAAAGTGAAACAGATAGAGTGTAACAGAAAACATTACAAAACTCTGAAATCAGCTGTGGAGACTAAAGACAGTAAAATATTCTGGCACGCATTTAATATTAAGAAGAAAGGTATATCGGCGAAAATTAAGCCGGAGGAATGGATAAATAATTTCCACTCTCTGTTCGAAGGCCACTATTTTGTTACTAATCCAGAGTTCGCTGAGTTCCATGCTTTTATTGAGAACTTACTAAAAATGACATCAATTCAAGTAATGCAGTTGTTGATATGGAGTTTGACGCTGAAATTACAAAAGACGAAATTATACAAACCATCTGTAGTATGAAAGACGGAACTTCGCCAGGATGTGATGAAATTAGTATTGAGTTCTACAAGTATGCTGATGAAAAGTTGGTAGATTCGATGTTTCAGCTATACAACTATTTTTTTAAAAAATGGTATGTTTCCAAAAGAATGGACAAAATCCATTATAGTACCGATATTTAAGGGCGGTACCAAAATTCCTGAAAATTTCAGGGGAATATCCCTCATGCAAGTTACAGCCAAAATATTCGAAAAAATATTGTGCCAGTGACTTCAAAAATGGTCGGAAAGAGAAAACGTAATTAGTATGTCTCAAGCTGCGTTTAGGAAGGGGCACAGTACGGTGGATCACATGCTTGCTTTATATACGTTAATAATTAAATATTTGACACGAGAGAAAGGTAGATTTTATTGTGCTTTCGTGGATTTTAAGGCAGCCTATGACAGTATGCATAGAAGTGCATTGTATTCTAAATTAAAGAACAATCACATAGAAGGTACGATGTATAAGTTAATCAAAGCAATGTACGCTGAAAAAAAGCGTGTGTGAGACTGAGTAATGGAAGCTACACGGAGTTCTTTGATTGTCATAATGGTCTAAAACAAGGCTCTCAGCTATCATCGTTTTTGTTTATTTTATTTATAGACGATCTCGAACAAGAATTAGAATCCGGTGGCGGTGAAAAAATTTCCATGGGATCAGCTGAATTATTGCATCTGCTGTTTGCTGATGATTTGGTATTATTTTCTTATAGTGTGAAAGGACTGCAGGAAAAAATTGAACATTTTGTATGAGTATAGTCAGAATTGGAAATTGATTGTTAACATGTCGAAGACTAAAGATAATTGTTAACAGAAAAGGTGGAATGTTACGATCGTATGAAAAATGGGCGTATGGTGGGAATACTGTTAATATTATAAATGCATACACATATCTAGGATTAATGTTTACTACGAAAGGTTCGTGGTCTTGCGCACAGAAAATTCTATCATTACAGGCTACTAAGGCAGCGAATTTAATGAGAAAAAATGTCAATGGTTTTAATGCACTCCCTGTTAAAGTTACAGCACACATCACGAATTTTTGGCCGCCCGGTCGGAAATTGGTCGACGACTAGCCGTCGACCGGTCGTCTAATT
>NMRA01001599.1:0-13201 GCA_002633005.1 Phoronis australis
TGGGTCATCTGAATAAACAGGACGTCTGTAACTACACAAGGGGCAGATGCCACAACATCCCCCAATCATTCCGATGGCGACTAAGTAAAAATTACGGATAACGCTCCGCCAACATCTGCTTGCTTTTTCAAGCCTATGCGACCTCTGGTGGATTCAGTCGGAATTTCCCGCCAATTTTCTTAACACAGACCGAATCCAGCAGAGGTAGCACAGATTTGAATAAGCCAGTAGACGCTGGCGAAACATTGCATATTCATCTCAAGTAAGTTCAGAAATGACCCATAATTTTTTGAATACCCACCAATGGGTTCTAAGAAGAATTAAAAACTCTCCAATACATACCGTCTCAACGTTGACTCCGTATGGCGTTTAACTTGAGGAGTGTGTTTCAAAGAGCCCTTCTTTTTCTTATCCTTTCCTCTCTTCATACTCTCAAGTGACGCAGGTTGATCCTTAACTTTCACTCCCCTTGATACTTCTTCTTTAGAAGACGAATTCTTCTTTTTCTTCTTTATCTTCTTTGGTATACACGAATCTAGTACAGATCCTAAATCAAACAACTTTAAAGTTCTCTGCAGTGGTTTCTTATCTACTTTGGAAGACTTCTTAGTGTCGCGAGATTCCAGCTTAAACGTCGGTCTATTATTGCTGGCTTTATGCACCGTATTTTCATCACGCCCCTCCGTATTGGTGCTGGTTACAATGCTGGCAGATACATGGGTCTGCTCTGCACTCGGACCTTGTTCAGCAGTAGCTGTGGTAATGCGTACCCTGCGACCACTGGTACCCTTCTGTAACAGAAAAGTCGAAATCCACGTCTCTCATATTATAGCTTCGATTGCTCTGGACTGAGAACAGCATTGGCCAATTAGTTAAGTTATTACCAATAAGCAATAAAAACTTAAAAGTCACATGTTTCACTTTGGTTAAGACAGATGACCATTATTATAGATGGGTATTCAGTGATCCGGCGTTCATCATAATTACAGACAAAATTCAAAATTTCAGACTCAGCAAATTTACTTGAATGTCATAATGATATGCCTAGGATTTTGAAACAAAGGAGGATTCAGAAGTAATTTCATGGAATCTCACGATTACAAATTAAACTGCCCTTGTCTCCAATAAAAAATGTTGCAGACTAACCAAGTGAGCCACCAGACCAGTATAACATGATCTGCTTACACAGTTCAACCTCATGGACCAAAAGAATTCCCTAGCTCGAACAGCAGTCTATCGTTGAAATTTGATTATTTTCCACTGTTTTTAAGTGACCAGGTCTGCCAAATATGATGTTCCCTAAATCAATTTCATTTTTTACGTCTAAAAGGCTTAATGACAAGTTCTTTGGAAGCCAAACAGGGCACTAAAACGACTCTTGGAGAGTCACACTTGGCAAACCTGGTCACTGTAAAACCCTGGCAAATATTCAGGATTCAACGGTAGATTGCAGCTCAGATGTAGGAGTTCACTTGGTCCACAAAGCTGGACCTTGTAATCAGACTAAGTAAACTTGGTCTACCAGGTTGGAGCGTGTAATCAGAGTAAGTTAAACTTGGTCTACCAGTCTGCACCGTGTAATCAGAGTATTTACTAACTTGGTCCACCAGGTTCGACCGTGTAATCACAGTAAGTTAACTTGGTCTACAAAGTTGGACCGTGTAATCAGAGTATTTACTAACTTGGTCCACCAGGTTCGACCGTGTAATCAGAGTAAGTTAACTTGGTCTACAAGGTTGGACCGTGTCATCAGAGTAAGTTAACTTAGCCTGGTGGCATACTTGGTCCACAACAAATAAACTCTTTAACAATATTACCATTGTGGCAAAATATAGTATGCAAAATTGAAAAGAACAATATAAACTCATGACTGAGCTCAACAAGTTTTTTACTCCACTCACCAGGAGGCACACACACCTTACACTAAACACACACATGGCATTACATACTTGTACATTTGTCTCTTAGTTCATATCTATAAAGAATTCGTGATGAATCCTGCCAATGCAAGCGCTAGCGATATTGAAAAGATAGCGTGTCAAAAACTACCACAGTCACAAGACAATACCTGATTTTTCGTCTTCAGGGCTGTCTGTGTACCACTGCTTGCTGTACAAGGACTCTGATTGGGGGGAATCTGGGTAATTCCATCGGAGGGGCGTGTGCGAAAATCCTGCGGTAAGACGGGTTCAACTTCACCAAACTGGGGGGGCTGTTCACCATCCGACTCTTCAGAATAAATGTCATCATAGGACGGGCGGTTGGAACACTCGCTACGGTAACGCGTTGCTGAGTCGTAACTACTAGTCCGCCGGGGCCGTTTTNCACAAAGAAACGGGCTACTTCTACGGTTATGCCCGACCCTAGAAAATTGTCCAAATTTGAAAAACTTTGGAACATCATATCCCAAAAATGATCAGTCTCAAATAAAACTTTCAGGACAAAGTTTAATGCACACTTTTTCAAAACCCTGTTTGAATTACTGTTTCTAAAATGTTCCACTTTTGCACAGGGGAATATAAAAACACTTTTGGAGTTTTTACAAAACAAAAAAAGCCAAATGATTTGCAAAACTGTAACAGCACTTGAAATTTCATCTATGGGTGCACCTATCTTTTTGCAATTTTTTTCTAAAAACACACGGTCATATGACCCAATTAAATGCATCATAATAACAATAACAATAAAGTCTGAATATTAAAGTCTTTGAATTACTCATGTCAAAACAAACAACATTCCAGACTACACAACAGTGGCCTCTGGTGACCAATTAACAAACTGTACTATTTGTTCGAGGTAAAGGTCCCTTGAGTGTGTTAAGGCTTCTTAGTGTGAGTTTTACATTTTTTGTGAGTGCCGCAACGGAAGGGCTCTGCACAGAGGACAGAGTCGTGCGGCTCAAGACGATCTGTTTCTTCCTGTCTTAAGTACGTGAAATTAACGTGTTAGTTACAGACTGAGTCACACGTACTTTCCTTCACGTGAACATAGTCTTGTATGCCAAACACTTTCGAGATGGACAACAGAGGGCGCTTCTGCATCATGAATGGTGTTTCACCAAGGCTTGGAGGAGTGAAACCTGAGTGGAACCACAAAAGACAATCAGGAAATTTGTAACAAATTTTAATCCAAAGCATTTAACGAAAAACAAAGAAAACATAAAATCATGATTATGTTTAATACATTGACTATGAGCGGGGCCAACCCACAATGACTCTTGGACAAAACTGTAGAATTTGTGAAGACTGGGACTAGTTTGCGAGACAATTATACAATGTTGATGCTTTAAAGGGCTTAAAACCACCATTTACATTGTTTTGACGAGTGACTGTTGTTAGCATCATTAAACCTTCTTTTAGAGCACTGCATCACATAATTAACATATCGTTCGACAGTGTTCAGGGAGGGGGGGGGGTCTGATGTGACAGCTGACAACAGGTAGTGTTAGTTTTTGGTGTTTTTGATAATTGTTGATTTAAGCACTATAAGGATTGCAGTTGGGATATTGCAGGCACAGAAAAGATAATTATATTCAATCAGGCTAGTGGCTTGAAAGTTGCGGAAAATGCAAGTCTACCAAACTATCACCATGTACAACATTGGGAACACCCAAGGTTTTACTAGTTCCAGGGCTTCAATATACTGTCATGGTAATACTTACTGAAATCATCAAACTTTTCGTCATTTTTGTGACGGGGTTCCACCGTGTCGGCTAAAATGACAAAGGTCTCATTAATTTTATATAACAGTTGGACTATTAAGGTTATGTTGGACCTCTGTGTTTTTTGGGATTTGATATAAATTTTCAAAATGACTTATTAACAAGAGCAACGCGGAGCGTTGAAATGCGCCCACGAATCCATTGCAAATGGTATGCTTTTAGAGTTGTTTATTTGTATCATCAAACTGGCCACTAGATGGCGCAAAATACGTCAAATCCGTCTGAAAACCAACAAATGTCATCATTTCGTTAAAAGAAAGCCATTTACCAAATTTCATTAAAATTCATTGAGGAACTTCAAAGAAACAAGAGGAAAATGAAAAAAAATGAAATTGCCACTGGGCACAGTGTTCGTGGGATCCGTCTAAAAGTTATTGTCTTCTCTAGTTAACTTCATATAAATACACGAGCTAAATTTAATAAAGATCCTTCAGAGGGCTTAGAAGATACAAGTATGGATGCAAAAAAAACAAAACCACCACTAGGAGGCACCACAGTAGTCGAAGTCGTCGGAAATTACTTGTCAACCGTCCCCTTCATAAAAAGAACATACATGCCAACTATCACAATCATCCTTAGAGTGGTTTGGTTGACAGAGGGAGGGATGCCAAAAAACAGACTCGAAAACAACAAAAATGGCCACTAGGTGGTGCAAAATACCTTGAATCAATCAGAAGATGAATGGCTAGTGTCACCTCAATAAATTTTATGGAAATCAGTTGAGGACCTTTGAAGATACGGAGGTAAACGTAAAAACTATAATTGCAACTAGGGGGCACACCGGTAGACCGATCTGTCCGAAAGTCGCTGTCATCTGTTGTCAACTTCATATAAATACGTTTGTTAAATTTAATAAACATCCTGTAGAGCGTATAGGAGATACAGCCATGGGTGCAAAAACAAACAAAACTGCCACTAGGAGGCGTCACAGTAGTCGAAGTCGTCAGAAAATCATCGTCAACTGTCTTCTTCATAGTAAGAACATAATTATATGCCAATTTTCACAATCATCCTTCGAATGGTTTGGTTGTTAGAGGGGCAGACGCCAAAAAAAACGACTCGAAAATAGTAAAAATGACCACTAGATGGCGCAAAATGCCTCAAATCCATACGAAAACCGAAGGATAGCGTCAACTTATTAATAGATGTTTACGTGCCAAATTTCACGAAAATCGGTTAAGAGCCTTCGAAAATACAGAGGTAAACGTAAAGAACTATAATTGCCACTAGGGGCACAGCGGTATTCGTGTCGGTCCAAAACTCATCGCCCTCTGTCGTCAACCCCATAGGAACACACCGGCCAAATTTCAATAAGATGCTGCAAGGGGTTTAGGAGATACAGCCGCGGACGCCGGACGCCCAGACAGAGATGACCGCAATATGCGACCACATATAAATATGTGGGCGGATAAAAATGCTTTTAGAGTTTTCTAGATTATCATTTCTTTTTACACAACTATTGACTTTTTTAATGAAAATCATAAAAGTTCTCTATTTTGATAACTCCTGATGCAAAAATGGACCATAAAACATAGTATTTGCAGGTTCCATTTGAATCCAATAATCCATTCTGAGATGTGTTCAAAGTTGGACAAAGTTATTTTTCTCTGGTCCTACATAACCTTAAATTCCCGCAATGAAAAAATGAACAATACAATTATTTTCAGTCCTGGTAACCATGTTTGTTGCGGTCCTCCAAAATGAGCACTTGTGCGCTCAAAAGGCAAACAAATACAAAATGCTAAGTCTCAATCACTAGGCTATTACAACATCTGCCACAAATGCCAGCGAACAAGGATTTACTTCGCTCACTTTGTTTTATTATTAACTGCTGAAAATACTAATAACACACTCAGTAACAATTTAATTATTCCTGGATGCACTGCCACCAAGATGTTACACATTACAAACGGAATTTGTCAAGAGACTACAAGTTATCACATCTCCTACATACAAAATACTAGCAGCAGAAATTAAAAAAATTTATTCCAAAGTGCTGTTAATTGTAATCCACCAGCTAAAGCCTAATCAAACTACATCGCAAACAGCTGCAGTCGATTTGTGCAAAATAAACCTATCTAGTCAAAATTTGATTCATTTCATGCAATTCCAACGTTAAGTGAGAAATCAAAATGCTGCAACTTCTTCAAAACATGCAAACACAGTACTAAAATGCAAGGAAAACCACTCTTTTTTATTTATTTTCATGTTTTCCTAGGAGGGAGAGGGTCCTTCCCATTAGGGAAAAAAATGAAATTTACCTCCCCCTTCCATGTAATGCGCATTGCACGACTCCTAGTAGGAATAGATTATGAACTCTGTAAAAATGTAAATCAATGGCGTGGGTCTCTTGGAGTACTAAGGTCCAATGAACTAGTAACATTTAATCATTGCATGAGTTGCAATCTCAGTTCAGGACTTGAGATGATGCACTGTGCAGCCTACGAGTCGACTGCTTCTTTTACACAATAATGTTGACATTCGACAATGTAGTTCACGAGAGGGCCAAAGGGTGGCATGCACAGCAATTTACAAATTCATCTTGTAACAAAAGGCTGCTCAGAGAACCAAACATTACAGAATGTATCACCTACCATTGCGCAACTGACCAGACTTGGGCGAGCGAGATATAAAAATACAATGCAGCGCCAGCTCTTTTTCACCAGGAAGGCCTAACCTTTTGCTCAGTTCTCCTGTTGCCATGACAACCAGTCGGTGCTGCTGAAGGGTGACTAGAAATCCCTGTGAAATGGAGGGAATAGGTTGATAGTAAACATGCATAGACAAGGCGTGCCTACTAACACCAGTCTGCACAGAATACATAAAATCCATCTAATGATATGAATAAATTGTCTTCTTAATGGAAGTCTGTCAAGGAAATAATTATGAACAATATAAAACATTTATTGTAACAAACTAACAACTACAATACACAAATACACATTTACCAATGTTATAATTGTACGAAGTTCCATTTTTCATGGTTTTTCTAATGTACCATTAGTTTTCAAAACTCTAGTGACATCAGCTGTTAACCGAATTTTGTTCTGCAATCTGCACTATGACATTTTTTTTTATTTAAACTACAAGACTTATAATTTTGTTACATTTGCTATTTCCAAACAAAATAACATCATTTCTTGAATTATCGATCCTAAGGAAATCATCACAAATTTCCGTCCACAACTCTCGTACTTATCTGCATTCAACAAATAAATGTTAAATAGTCTCTCTACGCTCAGAGCAAAATGTACACATCAAGTAATTCTCTCAAAATTGGGAGACAAGCCCCATACACAAATACACGACATTCTGGTCAATAAAGGTCACACTTCCACTTTGTATGACCTTTTGTTTTCATCAAAGTTCTTGCAATTACCCCAATAATCATAAAATCCACAGAAACAATAGCATTTGATACATGGAAAACGTAGATCACACATTCAAAATACGCTATTTTTTAAACAGACCACCCCATGTGGATCCGCGAGCAGACAATTATCATTCATTATCACATTTTTTAATTCAGTTGATACACTTACGGAATATTTAAAACATCAAAACATCTGCGCCAAACTGATACCAAACTCACCTTATCTGATTTTTTGATCGTGTTCATAATCTTCTCAAATTTTCCTTCATACTGCCTCACAGGCACCAACATACAGTAAGTCAACGTCAACCCGCCCACTCCCACCAACGGCGAGTCCTTTTTTATCGTCTTAACACCCGTAAGGAACTCCTGCTCAATGGCATCGTAGGATATCTGCATGCTCAGCGTGATTTCACCTCCGCTGGAATGCGCAATACGTGAACAGATAACTTCACATAAACACAGCACAATGAGAGTTCATGTCAAATAGATGTTTTTCGTGTATAGTATAAGCGTGATATGTATCTGCCATGCAGTTATTATATAGCATAATCATGAAATATGAAACTTCCATCAATTTGTCAAACAAAATCTCATTTTCATTTTTCAGGAGTTATTTTTCAAGGAAAACTGACAATCGGCACAATTATTTACGGGGCTTGGAACTACAAATGACAAAAAGAGAAAAAATTTCCACGTGACCTGTTGTTCCACAAACAAATAGGCTTGTGCGATAGAAATATTTTTTGTGTAGTAAAATTTAACTGAAATACACATTTTTGCATTGAATAAAGTCAAATAATGAAATCAGATAAGAGGAAATCAAAACCAAAAAAGATGAAATCCTTAAAAAAAGAGGAAAATTGAAACCCCTTTAATATTTGAGGCCCCAAATTCAATTTCTTGTCCATGTCATTTTAATAAGAATAAGTCATTTTCAATAATAAGCTGTTTTTGTCTTGTAACTTGTTCATAGAGAAAGTAATTGTTTTGAGAGACCAGCCAATCAGTTTGGAAGAGGCAGATTCAACGTAAGGTGTCGGTATTCACCAGTGGTCCGTTTAGGAGATGCTCCAGGGCGTCTAGTTACGTCAACGACAATAAAGTCTTTAACATCACCATCATGTTTTACCTCGACTGAACTTATTGCAATTACAATCACCACAGTTTACTCACATGTGTGCAGGCTTGTTGGTTGAGCTGTAAGACAACAAGTCCGCTTTACACACAGCACCAGCCTTCAGCCCCACTTCGCCCGTCCAGATGCGACAGTGGCCGCCCCCAGATTTGCGACCAGTTGTAGATCGAGACTTCGAGGGGGAGGTTTGCTTCTGAGGACTCCTAAGTGTAAGTGACGTAAGGCTAAATGAAGCGTGTACAACCTACAGTACACGCAAAAAGTATTCAGACAAAACGACCCGCAATTCCCAGCCAAGACAGACGGGCAAAAGCCAAATTCATCTTCAGAGTTGTCTCCCTTCGTGGCTAAGAATGAAAAGGAAATAACAGGAAAGTTTGTAAAGATAGCTAAGCCATTCTAAAATTAGAATTTTCTTGCCCCAATGGTTATTTATACCAGTAATTTTTGCTGTTGACAGAATTCGCCCTCACAGTGGGAAAAGCATATTTTGTCTGGTGAATTTGGTCTTGTACTGCCTGAATTTAACAACAAAACTTTGTCAAGAAAAAATCATTAACTGAAATCCCTTTATTATGTACATTATAGCATGGCATCAAAAGTTAGTAACAAAAATGTATATTCTTTTCCTAATGCTGATTAACCAATTTTTGCAATAACTGCATTACCTAAGTGAAACCCAAGATCATTCCACGACTTAAAAGAGACTAATAATTCAACTGATAAGAAGGCGTGTTCTATACCACAAGCGAAGGTTAGTGTGAGAACATGCTTTGGTTGTAACCATGGAGATATCTCACAAAGAGGTGCGAGTTCTTGCCAAACTAAGAATGTATCCTTACGCATCGTGGGGACTACTTCAATACATTTTAATACCGACGTTCGTCTTTTTACATAATACTATTTTTCCTTGCGGAGCGCAGCTTTGTGTTAACACATTGCCGAGTTACTACACACTAACTACAGCCAACTATTATGGCATTAAATGATTGTAACAAGAAACTTACGGCTGAGTAGTTTTCTGAGTCTTGTCAGCAGTAAATGAGAACTCCAACAAAGCATACGGGCAGATGTTTCTAGGGAAGTCTTCAAGCTCCAGGTCTTCATTGTACTCATACAGGTACATCTAGATATGACAGAGAGAGAGAGAGGGAGAGAATTGTAACAGCAACCTGGAGTACAATCACAATAGATCCCAAACTTCTTCACACCACTGTTTCCTAAACTAAAGATTGCCTTAAGTCCGTGACCAGAAAGTGATCATCTCAAGTTGCTGAGTTAAGATTTGTCCATCCCACCAGTCACTTTTTCGCCTACATGCCAACCAAATATACAGCCAGCAGGCGTATACACGGAAAATACAACCGCAATGAAAACTTTGAATGGTTGAACTCTATAAAACTTTCCAGGTAATATTCAGATTTGACGTTTGGTTTCCTTGAAATGCACTCTTTGGAATATCCGGCACTGGTTTGTTTGTGAGAAACTATGATAACATGTCGAAAGTATAACGCTACATTTTGACAGTCAAATTAAACTACTTTCACTGCAGATGCAAAACGAATGACAACTTGCAAGGTGATCCGAGAAGAAGCATGGTAGTTCCAATAGCCTCCTGTGTTGGACTGAATTTCTTCCATAAGTTTCAATGCTCATTTTGGCAACTTAAGAACGACTTAAGACATAGTGAGAGTTGAATTAAAGTTAAGATATTAAGTAACAGAGCAAGTCTCCACCGAAAATCAAAAATGTGTATTTCCTCTCATCAGGCATACGTTTCAGTTCAATTGCACATGATAACGACCAATTTTCATGAAGGCAAAGGAAGGAAACACCCTTCTCCTAAGCCTGTCGCTAGCGAAGTGCCCGACACATACAGTCGCGCCCACATGCCCACATAACAAAGGCGCACTGAGACGCAACAAAGACATTAGCGTAAGAATAACTGAACATTTGCAACTAAATAAGAATAACAATAAGCGTAAAGTTATGAACGTCCCGTCACATTAGTCAATCTTAGCAAAGATTCTTCATCAGCATGCAAGGTATTTTGGATTAAAAACAAAAAATGGACGTCAGCCAGTTTCTCGTAATGGTCCCCAGGACTGTAAACATTGTACTTTCACTGGTGATTGTTGGACAAAATTCATACTGTGCACGATTCAAACTAAGTGAAAAACAACAGACACAGACCATAAGCTTTCCACAAACCTGAGCAGATTCAAATGATTTCTTCAGAGTCATAGAAGACAGGTCAACAGGAGTCTTGGATATATGACAGTCAAAGTTGGGCGTCGGTTCAATGTAAGTTGATGAAGTGGTCTCTGTCACGGACTTCACCTTCCCCTGAAAAAAGTTAATAGTATGGTGTAAAGACTTACTACCTAGCACAAGCTTACTGGAATCAACAACACAGAAAATAGATGCACATTAATTAGTAGCTTGAGTGTGGGTACAACATTGCCAAAACATGACATGACTGTTGTTTCCTTTCAAACCCCAAAAGTATAGCAAGATCAATGAGACAAAAGTGTTGACCAACAACCAAGCGTAAAAAAATAAAACCGCCACGAGGCGGCATAGAGGTAGTTGGATCAGTCCAAGAAAGTCATGTTGCCAGCTTCATAAAAACACAACTACCAAATCTCATTAAGGTCCAGCAAGGGCTTTGGAAAGTACGCAGTGGACAGAGCTGACTGCAACATGCATCCCACGTGAATATACTTTTACATTGTGTTTGAGAGGTTCATGCTGGCCATGCATCCAAAACTTCAAAGATAATCAAGCTTGAGGCTGTTCAACCATGTAAAAATTCCTCTGCATTCCACCGCAGACATGCCACATTCACGGGAACCATTTTCTTGCCATTTGCAAGCGTCGACAGATGCAAACACAAACAGGCAGCATTGCCAACTGAGAGACAACTGTCCAGAAATAGTAACCATAGCAATAATCTACCTCTTGTTAGCAATACCACTTATTGTTTTTTGTTCAAACAATACATACCTTGATGACTTTGAATATTATGACAATCCCCTTGTAGTCAGTGGCAACGTTTACTGGACGCAGTATATCTGCATGACGACTGAGGTAGACACCTGTAAAGGATTATTCTAATCGTGTCTTGACTGTATGAACTCTGATAACACAAACGCATGTTAGCAAGACAGATGTCAACACAACTACAGTACAAGTATAGTGTGCTCAGTAAAATTAGAAACCTTCAGTTGGTTTCCTCATTTCCAAAAACAGAGAAATCCATTAAGCAAATAGTTTGATTCTTGATTCTTGCTTTTTATAAATTTAACTAATTGTTTCCTTAAAAGATGTCAAAGTAAATTTTTAAAAAATAATTAACCTCATATATGTTCCTAGAACTGTCTTCTCTTTTCACTGCATTGTGCCACAGCAACATTGTACCGATAACTTGTTGTATGCCATGTTAACTTCATGGTTTCTCAAATAGCAAAAAACAGAAACAGAACAGCTCCACCTTTACAGAGAATCAACAGCAACATGAATACCTCCACTATAGGGCCACAATAGATCAAGTTTCCTTGTGGTCAGAATCTGGTCTCGCGTATAGAATTTGATAAATGTTTTGAATATCCAGTAATAAAAAAAACCCTAAAAATATCAGAGTTCTGGTATCAATGACTGAAAAATATGAATTCTAGTCAAAACTTCCCATTCCAAACTACTTCTATTTTCTGCTCTCGTAAAAACAAGGGGCTCTACTATATGAAACATAACCTCATTCAGACTTACCCATATCAGGGTGACCAAGAACTCCTAGCTTGCTGTGGCCCTTTTTAAGCCCATTTTTGCAGATTTGTCTTGCCTTGTGAAAGAACATTGAACAAACAGGTCACAATAGTATCAACCTAATAAGGTCAAAAAACACCACATAGTTACAGGAAAACAACTACAAAGCACTTAACCGAACTACATCAAGTTTACAACACAATATAGTCGAGATGTTTCAATTCTTAACCCAGAACAGTCACTCGGAAACCATATGCCTAAACAGTGAACACTACGGAGCCATCAAATATTGGAATTAAAGACAAGTCAGACAAAAGAGAAAAGGAGGCAGGAAACAAAATAAAATTATTAATTGTTTTCTTGTATGCAATTGAGGTGAAACCAGAACCATCAATACATGTTTAGTTTCTACTCATTTAAGTAAATAGTCATCATTTAATTGTTTTTCACTACAAACAGTTAACACAGAACTTGTACATACCTTGTGCATTTCAGGCACATATAGGAAGCCATAACTTTCAGTGGTTTCCTTTTCAGAGTATCCATTGCTGCGTAGTGTTTTCCTCTTCTCTAAATACTTCATTAGATAAATAGTAAGCAGGAATTAATCTTACAATGAAAGTCTGATAATCAACACAGAAACGCATAAAATTGTTAATGACAAAACTCAAAGTTTTCTTGACACGCCAGTTCACTTCATATGCCAATATTGCAATGACAAACTCAGTTTTCTTGACACGCCAGTTCACTTCATATGCCAATATTGCAATGACAAACTCAGTTATCTTGACACGCCAGTTCACTTCATGAGCCAAACACGGCCTCAAGCAATAATGAACAGTAATATTACCCAAGCAACTATTACCCAGAAATCAATCATAATGTGAGTGAGAAATTAATAGAGAACACTCGCATGTTTCATAAAATGTGACATGAGACTTGAGAGACAGAAATGTGGTTTAACACCAACATAGCTATTATCTCAAAAATAATCTCACTTGAGCAAAGTGTCTAAACATTAAGACATTTATAATTAACTGCTTGTTACAGAGACAAATCCTATGAACTATTTCTAGCCTCTGATGTGCTACTACTTGGATAAACCTTGATTTGGTATCTGTGAAGTGTGGAAAAATTTCTGGCTTATGTCTTCGTCACTTCCATGAAATGGACTGCGAGGTTGTGTTCCGTAGACGCAAGAAAC
>NMRA01000016.1:10121-159185 GCA_002633005.1 Phoronis australis
TAATATTTGACAGATTTCTTCTTTTGTTATACTTGTAGTTCATTTGCTTGCCTGTAGGTGTCCTTGGTAAATTGCTGCTCTCCTTTTCTGTGTATACCAATGGAAGCAAGTTGCTTGGTACCCATCAGACAGAGGGCGCTCTGCAATGTGTCAATGGAATACGATTCATAAGCATGACCTGGGTAATCTTGGGACATACTTTGGCAATTTCTCCGTTCACATTTGTAAATATTATAGGTAAGTAGTGAGTCCTTAAGTTGAGTTGTGGTTGTTTTGAACTCTGCTCTAAAATTTGAAAATGTTGAAAATAGTAATGGAGTTGTTAGGTAGTGTTGGAAAGAACTTACAGTGTCTTACTGTTTTTCACTGCGGGTTATTATGTTTGTTGAGCTGCCATCTCTTTCCAGGCCTAGCAGCCATGCGTCATCTTAGTATGAGGACATTAGTTGATTTTGCAGATGTATTAGGTGGCAAAGATCAAAAGTTTGTTTCCGTGACACAACACGGGTTTTCTTCGCC
Source organism: Phoronis australis (assembly GCA_002633005.1). Taxonomy (NCBI): domain Eukaryota; kingdom Metazoa; phylum Phoronida; family Phoronidae; genus Phoronis; species Phoronis australis. The sequence continues at coordinate 10,641 of NMRA01000016.1, forward strand.
ATTACACTGCAGTGTTATTAGATGATAAATACACATAATCAGTGCATTCTTGATTGACATTATTCATCAAAAGTAGTGAGACATTTCATAGTGACCGGTTTCCAGTGTGGTGTCTTTTGCGTACCTTTAAACTTCAGTTGAGAAGTTTGAAGAAACACAGTCAAAGTAATGTTATGAAAGTCGGTTTCGACATTTCCCTATAATGGAAGGGCTTTGTTTATGTTGTTTTGACAAAATTCTGTATCATGTACATAATTGTATTGCTCATTACAAAACAAGAACCCTGGTGGCATGTATAGATGATTTTTCATGACATCGTCAGCTGGCCACCTTGACCAATGTTGACCTATCTCAATTGAATCGCTTTATTCCTACTAAAAGTTTAAACGAATGCATTCTTGATCAGGAAATTTTTTAGTCCAGTGTCACACGCTTACTTAATGTGATAATTGATTTCATGTTTCAAGGTGCAACAAACTACACTTCTGTGATATTTGTAACATGGTAGCAGACATCCCCTTGCCATTCCCAAATATCCGGACTCCAATCTTTGCTGCCTTTTGACTCATTACAGCGTTATCCTGTTGCTCCCAACTTGTTCGATTCTAGCCCAACAACAAGTTGGGAAGTTTACCCCTGTAGCCAATCTTACACGACTGATTAACTCCACTCTGGCATTTAGGGTTGGAGGGCTGGCTCTCTTTTGTCCGATAATTGCTCTAATCTCTAGTTAGTAAGATCATATTTATCCTGACTGGGTTGTGCTGCTAAAATAAAAGTTAAGTTATAACATATTTGAACATAAATCAATGCTATATCTGAAATCCTTGTCAAATGGTGATTATGTTTAGTTTTCGAATTGCCAAAATTGCCCAACTACAACTGTAGTTATGACAATCTATTCTTTCCGAATGTACCATGAATTCCCTCTGGGTTTGACTGTGTTCACAGGTGGTCTGTTATATGCCTGGTAGGTAATTGGCCTGCCTGTTGTCATAACAGACAAAAGGCTTTTCTTGGCAGTTAACAAAGAAGCTAGATGTTATCACATGCTCACAACCATCTATGCCTGGTAAAGTCACTGAACGGAAAAACGCCACCATGAAGGTAGTTTTTCATAGCTTTCTGTGAAATGTTTGTGAGGAAGGACTTAGCGATGCTTAAGTTTGCTGAATTGGAAATGGACATTTTTCGAACAAGTCTACTGATATTCAGAAAGCTCTTTAAAAAATGGATAAGTTTGCATCGCCATTTTCAAATTGTTCTATATGTATTGTTGTCCTCTTCTTGCACTATCTTTATCTTATGCTCAGGAAATATGGGTGATCTTGGTGTTTACATAAAATGGTGGACATTCCAGGCCATCACCAATGCCACTGTCAGTGTGGATACATTTTTTCTTCTCAGGTGAGTGAAAAGGAAAAGATGAATAAAATGTTGTTTTGTTGATGTCTGAGTGTTTCCTAAATAAAGCCAGTACCAAAAATTGTCATCTTGATCTGAGAGGTGCACAACTTGGTCGTAAAGTGCCTTCGGGTGTCATCTTTAAAATCAATGGCCTCCGGGTGGAACCCTGTGTTTTGGTATTTTTTAAAATATGTCGTACCAACACTCCTGCACATTATGTATCATTAGATCACATAAAGTTCAACTATTGCTTGAACTGGATGACTCACCATTTCAAAGTTTGCAGGTCCGTGTGTTGTGTGCAGCCGTTGAAATGTGATAGTAATGAAGCTTGAACACTAGGGCTTTCCAAAGTGGAATCTTTCACCTTCTGACTTCACTTTCGTTGATGATTGAAAGTCATCTTTTACGCATTATGTTGAACTTCGTTCAATTTTCCCACTGTTGTTGAAGCATAGACATGCTTCCATTGTTTGGTATTCTCTGGATTTTCATCAAATTAGCCTCTGATTTCCTTTTTGCTGTTTGTTTTAAACTACTGACAATAGTCTCTGTTTATAATGATTATCCAACCTGACCTGTTTCCCTATTGGTTGTAGTGGGCTATTAGTGGGCTACTTGGTTCTGAGAGAAATGGAGAAGAAGAACGGTTGTAACAGCATGGTGCGACACTGGGTCATGTATTATGTTCACCGATACATCAGGTTTGTGGTGCAATAGGGGTCACTGCATGTCTTGTTTCTACGAGCTTTGTTGTGGGTACTGTTTAATGTCTTGTTTTTGAATTTTGGCCCAGGGGAATTATTTGTCAAACACTGTTGAGTTTAAATTTACCAGTTGCCAAGAGGTAAATACCTGTAAGCTTTGAAAAAAAGCACAGACATGCTAAATGCCTTGTGGATGGCTACATCTTTTAAAAGTGTTTGTAACCAGTTTTGCTTCAAGTTTCTAAAGTCAGAAGCAAAGATAGGGTTTTGAGATTTTTTACTGTGGAGCCTTGTGACTGTAAGCGCGTTGTGTACTCTCATTTAGCGTGCTGATTGAACACTCACCACCTCCACACTACCTTGTGAAAGATGTACAGGTAAAGGGGCACAGCTGTGTCACCTGAGAGGTGTCGCCACTCACACATAATATTGCACTCTAATGTTTCATGCAAATGATGTTGATGCACTGGTCATTGTAATTTCCGTTACAGACTGACCCCACCTTACATGTTGATACTGATGGTGTACAGCACTCTCTTGACATACACAAACAGTGGACCAATATGGCTTCCTGCCGATGTTAATTGCCCAAAGTACTGGTGGACCAATCTTCTCTACGTCAATAACTTTGTTCACTCAAAACAGGCAGAAATGGTAAATATTGTCGTCAGTTATTTTCATCGTGTCTGACAAAATTTTTCACCACAGTAAATGCCAAATTTAAACCAAGTTTTTCGACCACACATTGCATAGGACAGAGATTGTAAAATATTTTTGTTGCCTTGGAGCATTATGTCTGGCAGAGAAGGTTGATATTGTCAGTACTGCACAGGTCACAATGATTTGTGCAACTGGTGGGAGTTGAATTAGAGAGTGGACATTGAGTAGCAGGAATGATAGCTGACTAGCCGGCTAATTATTGTTAAACCATATGGCTTTTGACAATGAAAACTCTTGAGTATAGTCTTATTCAGTGGTAACGAAGTTAATTGATCGCATGCAGATAATTTTTAAAAAATGCGCCTCGGCGTGTGGTGATAATTTACCACTTGGGCTGGTTTTTCTACCCAAGTAATGATGTATTGGTGACTAAGCTAATGACTCTCGCATACAGTACAGCCACTGAATTTTTAGACTTCGTCCAGGCTACCTCACGCCTGGTCAGACCGGAGCGCAACCGGAACACAGGCGTGACAGAAATCAGTCACGGTCGCTTCACGCCTACTCTCCGGGTAGTCCTCATGCTTACCTCCGGTTTAGTTAACGCCTTCCTCGCGCCTCGTTCACGCTTTCTTCGCGCCTCCGTCACGCTTACCTCACGCTTTCTTCACGCCTTCAGTAACTGTGGTAACCATGGTAGGGCACCGGGCTAATCAGTAAAAATAGATGTAACGTCTTGATTGCCTGTCATTTCGGTCAAGTTGCAAAGACATTATAGTATACTATAGAGTATCTTTGCAAGCGGTCATCTATCACACTTGGGTTCCGACTAACTCTGTAATTCCACGTGTTGTTCATACAAACGTCTTCCTTCAGCTCGTCTTGTGTTACACTTACATGTACATGTTCAATTTACGACTTAAGAGCCAGTCCCATCAACGACAAGCCTGTACAGTAACCACGGTTAGTAAATACGAATAAACGCGACCCTGTGCCCAGAGTCATCTTTACATGGCTGTGGACTCCTTGAAACTTGTCACAGGCGGATTTAGTTAATTCGCCCTAAAAATAGCCTACAGTGCGCATCTTGTGAAGTATTGTGTCACTCCATAAATTTTTGCACCGCACTGGCGTACAGAAAATTTCAATAGGCCGCCCTTCTGACATACCCATCCCTTACTGCAAGCAAATGTTTTGACTTAAAAGTTCTGAATCCGTAGTGCAGTTCAATTATTTTTAGCCCCCTCCACGTAGTACATGCGTTTTGACTAAGTACACAGTATCCCCGGGGTACTTCTTCACTAAAATAATAATAGCGGTCATCTGTTTGACTCATCAAATGCATGGGCATGGTCAGTTTTCTCCGTATGATGCCGGAACTTGGGATCAATATGCTCAGAATTGACATGCTGTGCTCCTTCATATCGTGAAGGCAATTGAATAATTCCGCCTTGTACACACGTGTTAAGATTCTTTATTAGTTTATATAAAAAACAAATAATTATATATAAGTGAAAAGGAAAGTCCACAGGTCTGTTTTCTGAAGTGACTTAAGATTTGAGACGGACATTTTGGTCTTTTACTGCAAATGACGATTTCAAAAAAAATTAAACCTCACATAAGCAAAAGTCTATGAGAATACACACATCACTGCTAGTTACTGATGTAATTTTAATAAATTACTTTATCATCTGCGATGCAGGTAAACTCACACCTAACTCACGGTAAGCTCCGGGTACAGTCACGCTTAGGCTCACGCCAGCTGTCACGGTTGATTCACACCTCACTCTCCGGTCTGTCTCCGGTTACGGTCACGGGTGGATAGACCGGAGAGACACCGGAGAGAATTCAGTGGCTGTACTGTAGGATTGCTTGCCTGGTCAGTGTCAGCTAGGCCACTAGTCACCAACTCATTGTTGATGGAAAATGTGTAATTTGTGCTGTGACTAAATTATGTTGGACATTGTTGTAAATATTTGATCAATGGCCAGCAGTATAATGCTAGCAGTATAATGCCAGCAGTATAATGCCAGCAGTATAATGCCAGCAGTATAATGCCAGCAGTATAATGCCAGCAGTATAATGCCAGCAGTATAATGCCAGCAGTATAATGCCAGGTAGAGAAAGTAGGTGTTATTATAGTGCCAGGCACAGAATCGTGATATTGTCAATATCTCAATTGATTCACTTGTATGTTCATAATCAGTTGCAACTAGTTATCAGGCAAATTAAAAAGCCGATAATTCATGATTACATAGGTATGAAACTAAGCGAATAATATTCAAGCCATGCTACACATGGTTAAACAGAGATGATACTGATTGAGTTCTGTATACTATTCAAGCCATGCTACACATGGTTAAACAGAGATGATACTGATTGAGTTCTGTAGTTCAAACTTAGAACAAAGTGTGTATTACAGTCGAGCAGTGACCATGGTAACTTATACATTGTTCTTTTCAGTTTAATCTCGTTTTCCAACTTTAAAATTCATCCTTTATTTCGGTTCTTAGTATTTCCTTAAAATTGTCCAGGGTGTGCAAACTATCCGTACCTAAAAGTTTTGACGTGTAATTTTCAAGTTTGTGCTGTAGCATGCCAGCATGTTTTATCAGACTAAGTTGATCTTGAGGGTAAATTTATGAAGCTAATCTTCATCCTTAATGTTAGATATGGTATTGAGTATCACACAAAGTATCATGCTTTACTCTCATTGTTCACCAGATGTTCATGTCTCTCCTTGCAGTGCATGGGATGGTCATGGTACCTCGCCAATGACATGCAGTTCTACATTATAGCTCCCATCTTTCTCGTCCCTTTATTTTAGTAAGTGTCTTTAGACATTCTGTTTATACAATCTCAGTGAAAATTAGCAGTGTCATTTTGATACCTGCAAAATTTCCATCTCTGTCAGTTGCTTCTAATGTTAAGGACATCATTGTGAAACATAATTTTACATAGTTCTCTGGGAATCTTTGCATTTTCTTTTTTTTAACTTTGCTTTTTCTGGTTGTCTGGCTCACGGAATAACTTGAGATTGTAGGCGTTTACAAACTGAAGCCACCCAGTGCCCAACTAGAAATATACTGCATAGACGGCTTCAACTAGTGTCATCTTATTTAATTCCAATGTCTGTTATCATTTAGGAGTTGGTCACTTGGTGTTTTTGGGACAACATTTTTGTGTATATCTTAGACAACAGATGTGCTACTGGTTGGTCATGAATGTAGTTATTGATGGTCATAAATCAATACTATTTCTATCTGAAAGTAGATAATACACAAGGAGTTGTACCGTGGCACACATTAGACATAGTGGTTTTGGGGGAGGAGAGTGCCAAGAAGGCAATATTGAAATGCATGTAACGTCACCAGTCTCTATTCAGGGTTGACAGTCCATGTACTGCACTAATCCGTACGGCTCATGTTGTTGTACTGCCCTGCTATGTAAATCAGCTTGTCACAAATTTACTACCAGTCTGCTTAAGCTTAGTAGCAAATGAGGTCATGGAAATGAAAGGATATCATAAAAAGGCATAATGGTTATAATTAAATAGTTAATATTCCAGCATCAAAGTAATTTGGGCAACTAATTATCTTTAGATGATTATAGTTTTCACACCTTTTGCGCACACTGAGAGGTTTTTTTTTAATCTAGCTTTCAGTTAATATGTTCGAAAGCAAATTAGCACATTAGAATGGGAGTGCCCCATGGCATGTAGAGACAGCATTTGCCTCAAATTCACTTGAAACCATTCCACAGTTTTAGTCTTGATTTCATGCAGTTCAAAGATTGTCTTTCTTTTTCAGTGACAAGCGGTTGGGTCCACTACTCGTATGGGTGGCTGCTCTTGGCAGTATGGTGACGGCGGCTGTGATATCAGGCGTCAACAAGTTGGGTCCGGGAGGCTCAGCACAGTAAGTGTTGCAGTGTTGTGTTCATGTGTTAGATGACCACATGAGAAGCTGGCAACTACCCATGTGGCAATAGTCAGACGACAGTCCCGCATGACTTATAGGCATTCAGATAGCCGTGTGGGACTCTTTGGTAATGTTTCTGAATCAAGGATCAGATCTCTTAACATTTCCTTTTAAGTCATTTTAGCCTGAAAACATTAAAAATATATCATTATTTCTTGAAAAGGTGATTTTCAACAGGCTGCCTGTCATCCTTAGTATCGAACGTAGCCAATTACCTTATGGAACTACATTGTTGATAATAAGCTTGTGAGTGGCCTGCTACCTTAAAGAACCAGGATGTTGTTCATTAACCTACCTGTAATGTAGTTGTTAATAATCCTGTGAGTACCCAGTTACATGTATTCTTTTATCTTGGGAACCAACACTGTTGGTCATAAACCTGAGTACCCTGTTACCTTAAGTAACAACGTCGTTGATATTAAACCTGCCAGTAGCAAGTTATGTTAAAAGACAACATTGTTGGTCAGAAATCACCAAGTTAATGTATTACTAAGCCATCTGCCACTCAGTCTGCAAATTAAATATGACCAAGTCGGAAAGTAGTTTGTAAAGCTTGTTGATGTAGTCTGGCTGTAGTGTTTGATGACAAAGTGTTTAACCCTTCTGTAGAGTCAGTCACCATATGTGTCTATGTTCTTGTTGCTAGGCCACCCATTGACTCATGGGATCTCCTCTATATTCACCCTTGGACACGACTGCCACCCTACATGGTCGGACTCTATGTTGGTTATGTGCTCTACAAAACAAAGTGTCGCATTAAAATACATTGGGTAGGTTGGCATTTTTGCTCTCCAGAGATGCTTTAGTATCGCCTTCTGTCACACTTCCAGCCCTTGAAGCTATCGAAATCCTGACCAGACCCAAATCCCTAGCTGCATTTAAAAACTCCAGACTGCACTCGCAAATTCCAGGTTGCAAATTACGCAGGACTTACGTTTGTATGTTAATTCCATGTTAGTGTCTGCCAGTTATAAAGAAAAGTGTACAAAAGTGCTGATATAAGTTGTAATTACCAAAATTGGTTACTGTGACTAATTGAGTGCCCCAAAATCTCCCCTAGCTCCTCGTTGTTCAGCCTTCAATTCTACACGCTCATGCTAGTGAGAACTGACATAGTGTTATTGCTTGAGAAGTTGCTTGATGTACAAAATAACCAGCTGTGTTGTGCCGACCTTCGACCCTGGTCTCAGTGAGCCATCTGTCAGTTTCTCCCCAAGTCCATATATATTCTCTTATTTGAGTAAAGCACAATTACCGTTACAGTAGAAACCAATTTCACATTTTACTGTGGTAAGTTGAATTAAATTTTCTAACGTCCCTGCAACTCTGTTCTGAATGTGGCCATGTCTAATTATTATCACATTTACTGTGTGAAATAGATCATTTCAAATACTACAATCGTATTGTCGGCTTATCATCAAAGTCTTCTTGATGTTGTTTTCCTTTAATACTAGAATCATGTTCTATTAAACACAATCAATTTCTTGCCTGATCCTGCCAATTAAATTACCATGCAGGGTATGCTCATAGTTTGACACTTAATACATTCATTTCTAAGCTTTTTCACTGCACTTATGTGTAAATGAATACCTAGTTCATGCACAAATCATCTGAACCCTAAAGTTTTGAAAATCATTTGGGTGGCATTAGAGTGTTCAATTGGTTATTGTCAGTGTCCAATTATTGCAGGCTGTTGCTGTGATTGGCTGGTGCCTAGCAGCCTTCTTCTGTTGCTCCACCCTGTATGGTCTATATGGACCAACCGCCAATGGTGACAAGTGGAGCTTGGGTGTGTCTGCGTTGTACAACTCCACCTACCGCTATGCTTGGTCACTAGGTGTAGCCTGGGTAATCTTCGCCTGCTGCACTGGATATGGAGGTAAATGAACCACCTTTTGCCTGTGGTCAGCCTTTATCATCATTGGAAGCATTTTTGGGGGATAGCTGTGGATATATTATGGTTCTGCAAGTTTGTTTTATCTTGTATGAGATGAGATAAATTTTGCTTCTTATTATTGTGAATGACATTAAAAAGGTGTTGTGTTTATTCAAATTTATTCAAAAGTTAACACAAGAAAATTGTATTTTAATTATGTGCAATGTGTTGAGTAATTAATATGTCTATGATGTGTGTTGCTGTCCAGTGTTCCTAATGTGAGCCAAGTTGTTTTGCTTTTGCTATACCACTGACGTAAATCATTAGACAATCAACCAAAATGCTTTGGTTCCAAATTTTACCAACTGGAAAATATCTGTAAGTTTTCAAACCCACTTCATGTATCATTATGATGTTGAGAGCTATCACTATGTGTTTCTAGGCTACGTCAATACTTTGCTGTCCTGGAAGGCTCTCATACCTCTCAGCCGTCTCACATACTGTGCTTACCTAGCGCACCCTATGGTCATGATGTGGTACTATTACTCTCAGGAGGTCCTTATCGTGTTCACATTGCCCAATATAGTAAGTTTGTGTGGGATATTACCTACTAACAGAATAAGATGGGTCAGTAGTAAGTGTCTATCAGTGGTGTTGAGAATTATGGAATGGTTGAATTAAAATGAGCTGCAGATAAAACCAAAGGTTTTACTTGTTAAGGCAGGTTTCAGTATGCTAAATTGACTGTCTAAAGTAAATCATAGAATTCAGTAGCGTTACTGCTAATACTAAGGCCCAAAGTGAGGCACAGTTTCTACACGAGCACTCCTGGGTTATTAATAAGGGTGTCATACCACAAGCCCACTCCATAACACAAGGGACTTGTGAATGAATCCTGATGTGACCATGTACTTTACTAAGAATGCATGACCCCCAACTCCTTAAGATTCCCCTAACCTCACCTAACTTGCCTGTGTGGCTCCAAATGTCTCCATTCAGCCAATTAGCTACTAAACTATAGAAATTTAACTTAGTAAAATACATATTTACTGATAGTAGAAAATGTCGATTTTGCTTTTATGCCAGTCTGCCATTGAGTGGGTCATGTGACCATGTCTGTTTTTGTAATATTTAGCACAAAACGATTGCAAACCAACAGCGGCATTAAGCAGGTGACCAAATTTCATTTGATAATATGTTTGATATGAAATATTAAAACATGCTTCAGTTTCCTAAATCATCTTGTTTTTGTTCGATACAACTTAATTTTAATTTGTTTTCCAAAAATCATAAGAGTCATATTCATATTCATTCTCTTGCCAAAGTTGGTCATTTATCAAACAAATCTCAAATTGTTTGGGAGAACAGAGGATAAAGAATCACATTAAAAAGTTTCATTTGAATCTGATTAGCCATTTTGAGATAAAATGCAAGTGTGAAGTTAACTCTTGGTCTAACATAATCTTTGTGAACCCAGGCTTCGCTGGCTTGTGTCATGTCATGTGTACACAGCAGAATTTTTCACTGTTTTGCAAAGCATCAAATTCCAGCGAGGTGGTTGACAGGATACTTGTCTGTCAAAAACCAGTGGAATACATAGACGCCTTGGCTTTCCAAACCCTTATGTCCCCATTGTAACTTGATGTACAACGGTAAAAGTGTTCCCATCAGAATGACAAATGTCAAATGAATTTTAATGTAAAGTAGTGATTAGCATGGTGGCCGTGTATGACAACTGTGAGCCAAGCGCTTCATGGATGAGCTGCATTGTGGGTAACTAGCGCAGAGTCAGAGAGGGCGCTGTACTATTCCAGGGATTGGCTATTGCATCAATGTGACGTTCTTTGAAATATTTAAAAGCATGGTCACCTTTCACATCTTCACGGTTTGTTTGTTACTCACAAACTTAATTCCCAGTGTCTAATGCACCATATTTTGTGCCCATCTCTTTGTGGAGCCCACATCATTCGGATTCATTGTGTGTTCCATTATCTACAGTCATTATTACTATTTTCTTCTTTGTCTTTCAGATTTACTATTTCTTTGGTCATCTAATTGCTGCTTATGCTGTGGCGTTCGTGGCATCATTGCTGTTTGAGTCACCGATACTGGGTGTGGAGAAAGTCTTGTTGGGACGATTCCGATGACGCTGATCATTTAACTGTCCAATAAACAGTTTCTTATTAGTCAGTGCTTGAAAATGGTTCATTCATTGATTGCTTCGTTGTGATGTTTAAGTCTACTCATTCCGACATAAAAGGTTTTAGATTTGGAGAATATTTGTTGTGGTGTTCATGAAAACATTTTCAAAATCCCCTAGTAAAATATTAAACAACTAGCTTGGTAAATTTCATTCTTAAACTTTTTTTCTTTTCTTCTTCATGAGGAATCTTGGCCCATGACAGCGTTTTCCCCTTCAGTGACTTTACCAGACCTAGTGGGTTCTGAGGGTGTGATAACATCTAGCTTCTTTGTTAGCTGTCAAGCACAATCTTCTGTCTGTTAATATTACAAGCAGGTCACTTATCTACAGACCACTCATGAACACAGTCAAACTCAGAGTGAATTGGTGTATTCGGAAAGAATAGATTGTCGTAACTTCGGTTGCAGTTGGGCGATTTTGGCGATTCAAAAACTAAACATGATCACCATTTGAGGAAGAGTTCAGAAATGCTATTGGCTTATGTTCAAATACCTTATACACTGTAACTTAACTTTTATTTTTAACTGCACAGCCCAGTCAGGATAGATAGGATCTAATTGGAGATTAGTGCAATTATCGAACAAAAGAGAGCTGGCCCTCCAATCATAAATGGCAGAATGGGGTTAATCAGTCCTGTAAGATATTGACTACAGGGGTAAACTTCCCAACTTGTTGGGCATGCAGCATTCTGGATCTTCTGTCTAATCACTTTCACTGAGAGCCGTTTTGCTGTGCAGGCCCTAAAGCAGTGATCTATTTATGGCGAAACTCTTAAGAGATGTTGTGTTAGCGTTGTTTTATTTGGCCTCATCAAACTCGAAAGTTATCGCCAGTTATAATCAGATTGCCACCTTCGTATTTTTACATTAGTCTTAGGTCCATATACAGTATAGGTTGTCACTGTCAGTTTGTGAATGAAGTGTTTGGTATATAGATTATCATGACCGTCCTAAAATGCTGCGATTTTTATTTTTGAAATATTTTTAATGCGTTTAAGTGAGACTGGACTGAGGCAGTTTTACTTAGGTTGTGGTTGTAATGATGTTAAGGATTCTTTTTAAATGATATTATAAGTGATCATAGTATAAAAATTGAAGCCTTGTTCTGAAAAGTCTGAGATTGAATTGTGATAACACATGACGTATCTTTGACGTCAGTATGTCGGTATAATTATATCAATAAAAACTTATGTTAAAACCCTTTCTGATTTACATTTTCTGCTTCCCCGATGCCTTCAAACCCGTCGAGTTATTGTGTATAATTCGATGTGCATGCTGGTCCTGTAGTGTTCCCCATTGCTTCAGGCAGACTAGAGGTTGTTTCTTGCTTTGCTCCATTTTTTTTGACCGCCTTGGCCTCTCCATACCCCTGCCGTTCGTCTAATAGACTGCCATTAGTTCACCTTCAAAGAAAATTTGCCATGTTTCAACGGCCGGTACCTTATACCTTTGATTAAATGGTTTACTTAACCTGTTGTGTGATGGAGCCTAAGTATTGGGTTTCCAATGATGGGATTGGTTAGAACTGTATGTATAATTTGTACAGTCTTCACGTGCCGTGAGTGTAGCTTATCCCCTCGGGTTAGTGGAGAAATTATGTAAAGTTTAGACAACAAAGAAAACAAAAAGGTTGCTTGTTATCCACTGAAGTGGGAAAACACGGAAGCTGCATTGTCAGCGAAATAAAATAGAAATTTCACCAAGACGCTAATTTTGGTGCGAGTACTGGAGAAGCGAGTATCTGGAGAAGGGTTGTGAGAAAGAAAATATCCTCAAACTGCTGCAAACAAAATCTACATATGTGCCCACGGTGGAGGCACGTTCAGTAAAGAGTGCCTCAAATATGCATACTGTTAATTTCCTGATACTAGGGCAGCACTGCATGGTATTTACGTTATATTGGCAAAAATAGTCGACCGAAATTTGGCTTCGTCAGTTTGACATGACTTTTTTGGCTCAAAACTAGCAAACTCTGCGTCTTTATTCCTTTAGTTTACGCCAGTAAATATTTTTAAACCTTAATCCGAAAGTTTTCCCGTATCTTTCACAAGAACAGTACTGACCTCTATCTTCCGGACGTGAATTTTTATTGAATATGACGAGATCATGCTAGACGAACATCATTAAGCAATTACGGCACACTGACCTGTAAACCGAGTTCACTATAGATGACCGATTCTTAAACACGGCCTGCACAAAAAACAGCTTACGCGCCCAAAAGCGGACTCTTGGATCGCAAACACGATGACAGAACGTGAAACACGACTCGAGGACTCACCCGTAGGCTCATTGCTATGCTCGGCCTACTGCTGTACTAAAGATACTACTTATTTAAAGTTGTAATAAATCAAATCGCTTCAGTTTCTTTGAAAACCAATTTTTGTTCTAGCTTTAACTATTGATTTTATTATTTATATTTTAATTAAGGTAAACATTTCTAACTTACTTTGCAGCATAATGTACTGAGAAAGGCAGGACCAAACATAGTTGTAAATTGACATGTCACTCGATTTCTCAGTTTACATGTACGTTAGTTTTGTGACGGTTGTGGAATGGACCGATACTTGGCAATGAGAGGAAAGTGGATCAGTTTCAACTACTATAAAACAAGTTGCACGTCAGCGACATTGCTTGAGCTGTTAATTCGTGCTTTTGAAGACGACCATAAGCGTATTTGATTTAGTGCGAACATAAGATTACAAATCTTCATATCAGACTATCCTCAGTTTTGCAATTGGTGAAAGTAATAGCCTCTCAGCGACAAAAAGAAATGCCCCTTTAAAAAATCCGAAACGGAAATTTCAAGCAAACGGGCTATCCACATTCAGGAGCAATAGGACCAATGAGATTTGGATCTAGTCATGACCAAAAGCCGACGTCGTCTAACCTCTGCAAATTTCCAAGTCGAACGGGCTCAACAAAGTCATGTGATGACGGCGCTTTCTAAACCAAAGGTTGACTTTGTAAGTTACATAGTTAAAAGCAAATCAAACACACGTTTACAATACGAGAGTAAATTTGCCAGTAACCTTCAGCAATGACCTTCATGTGAAATCAAACTTGTACATGAAGAACCACGTTTGAAACTTGTTTTCATGGTTACAATTAGCTAACTGGGTCATCTGTTCTCCGGTGTGAGGCCCAACTATATTGGTCACTTGCTCTGCGCAGAAAACTAAAGCACTGTCTTCTCTTTGTATCGTGACAGTCAACCGTCCGACTGCAACGTCGTACTCTGCCAACGACCAGGAGGCCTCAGCGTTTCCACACTCGCCTAGAAGTAAGGTGGCGTGTTCACTTAAAACGACGCATTTATCATGATACTTCAGCTCTCCAGACAATGTCAGAGTGAAATCGTCTTCTGGATGTATGCGATGCTCATGGCAGAAATCTCTCATGACAACGTAATTGTCATCAGCGACGTCCCAGCACAGGCCACTTGCCAAATTTGTCACGCGGCCGAAGTATAGGGCGTCCACAGTTGGTATATTGAGTTCTGGAATAATGTTGGTTAGATACCATTTGAAGTCTTTACACTTGAGCTTCTCTCGAAGCATTTTATGTTCATTTAACGACACAACTTCGTGGCGTGTTAAGGTCGCCTGTTTCCATGCAAACGGCTTCACGGCTGCGTAATAAAATTTGCGAAAGTCGTCCATCCATGTTTCTGCTACTCTTAAGTTGTTTTTAGCAACAATAAGCTCCCTGTTACCGTCAAAGCTGTATGAGAATGGTTTATACAAGTGGCCAAGTCTTGAACAAGGCAAGATCACCACGTGTCCGCCACACTGCCAGGCGCGAAAGGACAATTCTATATTTTCACCTCCCCAGACGTTCAGGCCGCGATCAAACCCTCCTATTTGATAAAAGTAATCCCTATTCGCTGCTATGGCACACCCCATCAATGTTGCGGTTCGGATTGGATCGGCTGAACTCGTTCGCCTGTTGAACTCTTGCTGAGGAATATCGATCCACATATATCTGGAAAAACGGCGAGCGAAGTAACTATTACGAAACATATCCTTAATAACAATTAGAAATATATGTCGAGACCTAAAAACACACAATGCGAGACTGACATCCTTCATGTGGCGCTATTTTTTACTGTTTATTACGAAATCTTAAATACAATGAATATTCATAACCCAGAAAGCGCCAAGAGGCATTATATCTGGCTTAAATAAATACAAAAAATCTATATACATTAATTATATGTGGCGCTATTGGATGAAGGGGTCCGCTTTAAAGCAATTGTGTTGAATTCGAGCCAAGAAGCCCATCAGCAAAGGGACTTCAGTGGGCTAGCGATGGCATGTGGCTACCTGAATGCACGATTTTTGTACGAGAGCTCCGCCTACTGAACTAAAAGTCGCCCAATGGGTAGCATTACGTGTAGTACTCAATGTATCGTCTTAATTGTTAAGATAATTTGAAAAAATCACTCACTTCATGTCCCAACCAAAAGCCCCTCGAACGGGAATCCCAGTGTCTCTGTAGTGTATGGTGTCGGCAGTTATCCAATCGATAGTTGGCTGGACGAAGGCTCGGGGGTGCACTTCAAGGTACGACAGGATAGGTTCTAACCATTCAACGTTCACTTCCGTATGCGCGTCCAGGAACAATATAACGTCACCCGTAGTGTACTCAGCACCTGACAAAGGCGTAACCCAATGTCAATCTGTTCTTATCTTCGAATTTCAAAACAATCTTAATGAAAATAGTTGGCGAAGGGATATGATACTTTTTGTTTGTGTATGTCCTTCAGACGAGAGGAAGTAGGCGTCAATTTAATTTTGTTTATATACATGGTATAAGTCAGAAGACTTCGTACATATGATAGTCAATAGTTCTACTATAGCCTAATGAAATACTGCGCATATATAGTTTATAAACAACAACAGGCCGGAGGACATACACAACAATGACAATAATGCCCGCAAATAGCAGTCCTATCTTAGATAGCATGTTAAATACCGAGAGCTTCAAAACTTGAAAACTTGTTACTCACCAATCATCCTGTTACGTATCAGCCCCTCCCTTTTACCGTTTCGAATCACCATGATTTTGGGCGATAGAGACTGCATGTATTGCTGAAGGGGTTCTTGCAGGTTGTCATACGTGCTATGATCGTCAACCAGTACCACTTCGGCTAGCAGATCGACCGGAGTTTTGTTAAGTATACTGTGTACAGTTCTGAGGATCATTGACAAAGCTTCATTATAAAACGGTATTACTATGCTAGCCTTTCTATTGCGATTCAGCGAGTATGTCATTATCCGACAGACATTCGGTCGAGTATCGGTAACGTTGCGGTCAATCAGCGTTACGTCACTGTGAGAAACATTGAAATTGAACACACTGTCGTTTTTCCTTGGTAGCTTTAATAACTTTTCCCGAAGTTCCTTTAGTTGTTTTTGTCGATCTGGAGAAAACCTTGAAGGTGGCTCGGTGAAACGATGATATTCGATGGGCACCGACTGCGGTCGATTTTCTGTAACGGTAGTGTCCATCTTAATCATAAGAAATATCGTAGTTAAAGTCGACAGGACAAGAATTTTACCCCACAGCTTTCGAAGGCGAATTGCAAATGATGTCATAATGACAGTTAGTATAGTTAATCCGTGGACAATCACAACTTTTGAAATTCCTTCGTTGTCTGAGTAGATCCCGTGTAGGCCACCATCACTCTCGCTCTTCTTGTCAGTCTGGCTACGAGAGCCAGGGCAACAAACAACGAAGGCCTGGTAACTTCCTTATCGTCAGACATCACGAACAAAAACACAAATAGGGTCGTCACAAAACCTTGGCCCACTTGGAAGCTCGTCCTCTATCATTCAGTTTTCAACTTCTGCGACAGAACACACGCCGGAGAATGCTTGAGAAGTTTTTACAACAACGGCATGTCCACAAGTGAATCAGGCGGGTGAGGGTTAAGCTGTCGAGGCGTGTCTATTGAGTCAGAGCATTTACCTGGCTTAAATGTTTACATTGTGTTGTATTCAGTGGACTACCCGATTGCATAATGGAACTCGCAATGCATAACGCTATTTTGACTGTGAACCGCCGACTAAGGGGCTTCAGACTACATACACTGGACACTTAGACATGCTACGGTAAAATTTCATTGATTTCGGGCGGTGAAAAATATTTATTTTTCCGTGTTTGAGCTTGTGTGATTTTGAAGAAACTCCGATGTATCGCGATCCGCCGATGTCCCAACTTGAAGAAACTGCCCCAATCATGTTTAGAAAGTCGCGTGATATTCGGACTCCCCGGCATTTTGGGACAAAAATAAATATTAATAAAATTAAGTTTTCCGTGGTCCACGAAGCCGAAGTCTACAAAAGTCCCAAACTGTTTTTTCAATGGTCCACGAATTTCGGGCAAGGTCATAATGTCGGATTTCTGTCATGCGAATTTCGGACAAGGAAAAAAATGTGTAAGAAACCCTAAATTCCTGATCGATGCAACTCTCATGTCGCCAAGGGAGGGTTATTAATCTACATGGCTTGAGAATCGGTGTCAGTGGGAGTGTCGCAATCGTTGATCTGACTAGGCCTTTTCAGTTGCCGGTAGTCTGATCAATTAGTGGAACTCTCGACCGAGAATCAAATCAGGTGATATAAATAGCAGCCATCTCCTCACACGACTTGGTCAAATTTGTAGTGAAAAGCTGTGACCAAAATTTTATGAGGAATTCAAATGTGGGTTTTGTTTTCGTCCACAAAAAGGGTGGAAAATGAAATCAAGCGTCTTTTTTTTCAAGCACCTCTTTCCCTGAGTCTGTCCTCAGGTTATCTCCAACCTTATTTATAGAGGCCTCTATTCTAACTCGTATATCAAAAAACTAAACTTTGTCAACTAGTAAAAGCATATATTTTCTGAAAGAAAAAAAGGGGAATACGAAAATACTTTTTGTATTAATGTACCGTTATTATTTTTGCGTAAAAAACTTTCTTAAATCAAAATTTTATTTTTTAAGAAAGGTAGATTCATAGCAAAATAACCCCTCAAAAACTCTGTTATTTTCGATTACTGTTTTCGTTTGGTTTCTATGATCAACTCGCAAAACCTAAGGTAGCTTTGTAAAAAACGGAAGTCGTATTCGTCTTTGTTACGTTACACAAAAATAGACCTTTATATCGAAAATCCCAAAAAAAATTCAAGACTGGTGACTAAATATTAACTCTAGGAGCTTGCTAGAAACGCAATACTTTGCGAGATTATGCGAGATGTTGCCGTGTATTTTCAAGGAGAGCTTGATTTTTCTAGCCGCGATACAGCAATTAAAATCCATCCAAGACTCGACTGAAAGATAGCAGTCCGCTTAAGATTGTGAAGGACCTTAATCGACTGTAAATCAAATATCGAAAAAAATATCCATTGTATATATTTTTTGAACGGAGAAAAATCGCAGATTCTATAAATATGTTTCTTACTTCTTTATTTTTGTCACGTGATCACGTTTTTAATTCTAAAAACCAGGTGCAAGAAAGGTACATTCATACAAAAATAAACCGCAGCCGATTTTACTAAAACTTTTTTAATGAGTACTTTACGTTATATCTCGAAAACTGTAATGGTTTTGCATTAAAATGCCTTGTCTTGTGTACCGAGCGTTATACGAATAAGACCGCTGTTTTCTTACCAGAAATGTCTTGTGTTTGGCCTAAAACCCGACTTCAGTGAATAATCAAACATTTTTAACAGCGTTTTTGAGACATAACCTTCACTGGTAGGCCTCAGAAACACCAAAATCAGTTACCAAAACGTCTGACTGTATAGCATTTATTTTGAACACAATTATATTGTGTAATCTGGCGCGCGTTCAGTAACGCTAGGACCTACGTTAGGACCTAGCTAAATCTATTCGAAGTCACGTGCTCTCATTTAAAATATACAGTAACATCTCACGTAATCTTGCGAAGTCTTGGTTTTTAGCGAGTTCCTAGCGTTGAAAGGGAGGCCGATTTACAATTGCAATCGTCATACAGCGTCAGATGGCTAGTAGCGTAACAGCAGGGAAGTCGTGGTCAGGAGCTGGAAGTGCCAGCTTCTTGAATTTGCGTCAGTTTTGACACCGTTTTCTGTGCTTGGTTTCGTTTTCGGTGGAGGTGAATTGAAAGGGACAAAATGCGAACAAGAATAAAATCTTTGTGCTCTCTTACAGAAAAACTCATGCACGCACCCAGCCTAAAACATGGGATTTTTTGTTTTGTTTTCTACTTCTGAGTTTTTGTTTCTCTGAAGCGGATTTTTATCCACTTTGCCAACTGAGGAGCTCGTTCGAGCCTCCAGACTCCCCCCGCTCCCTTCCCCCTAGGTGCGTGCAGGATTGATCTAAGGCAAGGTAAAAACTGAAGTGTCTTATTTCTAACATACGTGTACCGTCTGTCATAGAGGTAGGTACCGTACCGCCAACCGGTTTTCGATAACTGTATAATGCCCTAGTTAAGGTCACAATCATACTTACATTGGTCAACAATACTTGGTAAAGTTTCCATGTGTTCGCAATTTATTTCTAAGCACTCATCGCGGCAGCATGTCAACATTTTGTCGTGACGAGAATACATGTACGTGTAGGTGCAATGGCGGATAGTAGTGAGTTTTTAAATTACGACGACTCAGAGAGAGAGCTTGACGAGTATTATGAAGACAGTAGTAGAGGTGGGAGTGAAGACTACACTCAGGCCATAGGTAAAGAGTTACACCTCGCCATACTGGACAGACTTCGCGTGTTTGAGGCCATACGAACTCAACCCTCCTACACATGCGTCTTCGGCGAGTGAAGCAGTGTTGGAGCCTACACATGTACCGGGTACCGTACACATTTTGCGGACAGTCCTGATGTCACGATGCTATTAAAGCCTTTTATTGAATCACGATATACTTTTCTAACCACTTCAGTGTCGATTAGTATGTGTCTGCAATACTGTAAATTTAACCAAAATTTTTACCCCAACGGTAAAGTCCAGTTGGGAATAACCGCGGACGTTGATTTAATTCCTTCGAATGCCTTGCGCGTTTGTCAAGGACGATCATATTTAATTATATTATAGTGGTGCTAATTGGATTTTAATTCAGGTAAATGATATTCGTTTCTGTTTTGTCTGTTCTAAAATTATGAAGGCTTTGCACCGTTGTGATTTGTCGATTACAGAATTTCGGTCCAGGGTCTGACTCCGGCTTCAGTGCCAGCCACGGTCGTGACCTCAAACTACTATTGCGCATTGACGTAGCGTGCGTTCAGTAGACGCTAGGACCTACGCTAGGACCTAGCTAAAACCTAGTCAAAGTTACGTGCTCTCATTTAACAAGCACGGCTATATCTCACGCAAACTCGCGAAGTCTTGATTTTTAGCGAGGTTCTAGCGTTACTGAACGGGAGGCTGTATGAATAGCATGTATTCCCACAAAATCTGAAGCATTCATTATCTCAGTCACAATTTGATGCTGATACTCATATGCAACTTACGCGTCTGACAACTACGTGTACATTCCCAGTAATACATATAGATTATTACATGGCGAAGTCGTTATCCCCTGTTATCTAGAGCCCGAGTGGATTTTGGAGAATTATCGCCCGAGGGGCGTTAGCCCCGAGGGTGATAATTCTCCAAAAGCCACGAGGGCTCTAGATAAGGGGGATAACGGCTGAGAACATGTAATAATCTATTTATACTACATACTAAACGAGAAACATTGCAATGAATCGATTTACCTTTTCTGACTCTCCACGGCTTTGTAACTACTTTCTATGTCAGAGGCCCGGGGTCGGAGGTCGTGACCTTTTAAGAAAAGCCGGGCTATTTTTGTCAAATAATGCTTTTACTCAAAACCAATTGAAAACTTAAATATAATAGAAATAAACTGAATTTATAAATTAAGGTTTACCAACTATTATAGCTTAAAACACGTTTTTTTCACGCTAAGCTTCGACCGGGAAATTATCGTCTGCTAAAGTAGGTTACCACTGGTAACTGAATATAATTCTCAAGCCAAAGATCCTGACGACACGATACCCGCATTCAAACTGGAGATCGGTGATTTACAAGTAAGAGGACATGAGAGAAATATTTCATTGAATTAAGATATCATTTTTATGGAAATTATGTGTCTTATTTCTCGTAGCGTATACGTACAGTACAATGCGGTTTGTTGAACGTGCGATTATTGCGCGTGCTCATTTAAGTATTATATTTTCACTCTTGATGACGTCAGCTGCTGCGTGGTGTAGTGGTTAAGGTCGGCGACCAGCAAACTCAAGGTTCCGGGTTCGACTCCGTCCTCGGTTTCCCGCCAAATCGTTATCTCACTAGTGAGATAACTTTATGGGTTATTACACGGTTGTATCTGTCGTTTGACGCCAATATTGTGGTATAAAACACAATACACCTTTCTCCATCAAATGCATTTTCACGTCGGAAAAAACTTTAGCTCAGCGTGGCCTCTGGCTTGTTCGACCGTGCTGCCACACCAGTGTCTGATGCACGAATCTGTGCCATTTCTGGACGATCTTAGGGTCTTTTGGAAACCTGAAATATTGTCTGCATCCTCCAAACATGATACGTTTCATAATACTCGCAGTCGAACTCGGTTTTCGACCACTACGGTGGTCGTCTTAAGCAGAAGCCATGAAGTCAACGCTTACTTTAAACCCATTAACATTCTTCGCACTCAGCTAGACAAACCCAAGGACGTCACCACACTTGAGCAGCAATCAAGTGTTGTCTATCAGATCCATTGTGACCAAGATCCTTTTTAACCAAACGAGCTCTTTACACCTGCTTTGCAGAACACAAAAGAATGATAAAGCAACTAGTGCTGTAAGTGACCACTTAGTTCCATCTGGCCACACCACCACTATGGACAATACAAGAGTTTTATCCAGAGATTAACATTGGCACTCCTGCTAGATGAAAACGTCTATCGATATCAAACAGTGTAACGCCCCACGAAACCGTGACCAATGTTGTGTATTGACAATACTATTTGTGGTTTTTCATTAGCACTTAGTCACGTACGTGATATTTACGCCACAGGTCACGTGCTCGACCCAGTCTTGTATTAGTTCTCCAAGTGAATAGACGTATTATATTTTACTCTCATCTGTGTTGTTTTACTGGTTCTCCGAACACAATAACTGCAACTTCCTCCTGTTTACGATCAAGTGTTACATGTACTTCCGGTTTCACAACGGCAGAAAGAACATTCATGTGACCAAAGGCTTGAGCTGCAGGCTTGAAACGTTATGCTGTGATAACCAAATGTCTTCTAGTGAGTAATATTCCCGTTCTTACAAGACATATATTGAATCGTGAGAACGTTTTGGGGCATCATATAAAACTGTCTGGATTTCATCAATTTTAGATTTACTTCAGCCTGTGCATTTGACTTCCCTGAAGTGTGATCTATTCTTACAAGATATACTTTTAATTATCAAAAATTTTCCATGAATCAGTCGTTTTTCGTAGACACATCAAATCTAAATGGTAAACCAGAAAGCAGATAATTTTCTCTTCATCAAAACACAATATTGTCCGTTCCCTAGGGTATCCTAGCATATTCATGACAAGAAACTGACGGGGGTGGGCATGTCATCCCGCGGGATTTGTGATTCCCTCCAATGAATGTTTTTCCAAATTATCTGTGTTAACGTGTATTTTTTTATATTCCAGATGTAGATAAATCATGGTTTATGAGTTAAACATGAACTCCAAAATTCCCTGAAATTTTTATTTTTGCTTGCCAGAACAAGTACATGCAAAATAGTTCAAGTACCTTTAAAGGATACCACCCGATTTATTTCGCTTTTTCACAGTCTTATTCGGTCTACAACTGCATCACCTCGTATACGGTCGATCTCACCTCGCCGAGAGTTGTCGCGTTATCCTGTGAGGAAGGTGAATACATGACGCAGCGACGTCAGTGGTTCTTCAGCTGAGTGTGTGCCACTATGGCATCGTTACTGCTAGTGCGAACCATGAAGCGTCGAGGAAAGCGGGTGTATTTTTTCGGTTTTTTCGAGTATCTGAAATGCTTCGGAAGTGTTTCGCAGCAACAAAGCATGACAAGCACACCCTTAATATCAAGCATGAGGACGTGAAATATGTCCGTCTCTGTGGCCGCCATTGTTCAAAATGTGTTATTCTCACCCCAACCAATGTTAAATATAACAGAAACAAAGTGTCTCAAAAGACTGTCTCAGTAGACAGCATGTAAATCATTTGGTGTGTTTGTATGGTCAAGTGTTTTGAGAAACCATGCGTTGAGTTATCGGCTTCTGAGATGCAACTGACAGCCGAGGCACCCGAGGCCGTGTGAACGCATACTAAATCAGTTTGCAGACAGAATGCCGTTTTGAACCAATTACTCGATTTTTATGCTATGGTCAGACGTTAAGAGAGTTTTTATTTATGTGTATTTATACATTATTCTCATCATTGCTATGGTACACATGTTGCCCTGTTCTTTGGAAGGGGAATTGAACCTGGCTTTACGGCCGCCAAAAGGCAAGTGGATTTGCAATAGGGTTTTTACCAGAATATTCCCGTGCACATTATTCCTTTGGTTCACCAATTTAGTGTTTTGGAGACTGGAAGTTTAATGTTCAACTCTGGCAGCCGACTAACCCGGGTGGTTTATGTTTGTGATGTCTCTAGTCGGGCCGCCGGCAACGAGCCCACTCGGGTTCCGAGGCAGTGGGATACAACGCGCGTTTTGTGTATTTAGAACTGATAAAATTAGTAACTCTAAAATTGCAACAAACGGCTATGCTCTCCTGTCAGTTTTTCACGAAAAAATAATTCTAATTTATCACCGAACACATCCAAACTTACCACGACCGACCTCGGTCAGTTGTGATACCGAAATTGGCTACGGTACGTTCAAAATTTCTATAAATCCGTAACAGTGAAATGAAAGAACTCGTTTGTTTAAAAACTCGATGTGTTTGTATGAGTTTTATATCGAATTCTGATGATTTATTGGTGTAAAGCCTTGAAGTCAAGCGAAAAGCTGACACCACTATGCATGTTGTGAACTGCTGAACAGACTGTGTTAGAACCTATGACGTTATTGGTTAATTCCAGCACCCCAGCCTGCCGTCTGGTGTCAGGTAAAAGAACTGTTCGGTCTATATTGATACAAAATACGTTGTTTCTTGGCAGCATTTTCCTTTAATCCTTTAAACATGTACTGAGTACATGGCCATCAAAGTCATACCCCGGACAATCTGTTTGGAACGTGCCTGCTTCTTTCAACTCCTAGTAACGATATTTAAAACAAATACTATTCTCTCGATAATATGCGAGAAGTAAGACATGTTATCGCCACAAGGAATTCCCATCATGCATCTTCGCAGTTGTTGGTGTTTCAGTTTGCTAATGTGAAATTAATACCATGAAATCTAGCTACACTGTAAATAACCTCAATTTTGTGCCAACTAGTCGTGATTAGTCATTTCCAAGTTACCCGTCAAATGAAGTAGTGGGTGGACGACGTTTGGTCACTTGATAATCAATTGCAATGGCGAAACACAGCAGATCAGAGGACGAGGAAGGTTTTGAGCCAGAACTGGACAATAATTGTGGAAACAGAGAGGAGTGTGGATACGGGCAGAACACACAAGTACTTGAATAATCGGACAACGACTTCGATATATCACTTAGCGAACCTTCGTCGGCTTTGAGGCCGTATGAACTCGACCTACTTGCATGAGAAATGCTGCAGACTTATGTGATCCACAACCAAGGGGTGGTCAGTACACTTGATAATCACTGAAAAAGGCCACACTAAACCTTGGTCACTCGTATTCACTACTGCCATGATGGAATGAGCCTGTGGCACGGTCTAAATACTAAGTACATACATGTACAATCATAGACTATTTTATGATACAATGCAAAAGCCTACGTGACGTAGCACTCGATCTAGGCCGGGGTCGAGTGCCTGGCATCACTCACCCTAAAATGGAAGCAGTTTGCTCATTATTTATAAAACTTGAAAATACACTTACAACGTGGCGAGTCCTTCAACGTAACGTCACTTTTGTATTTGTTCGAACTACGATTCCCTGGAATGTGCCAAACAAAGTGTGGCTCCCTACTATACAGTCGCATGTTCCACACTGACATTCCACACTCTAGTGCAGCGCACAAGCTGGTGCAAATTCTGTGTAACTTTTACTTATTTAGGAAATGTGAACACAGACACGCTCTCCTTCAAGTTACTGTTACTATACTTTCCACAAACTCACCTTTTCATATCTGAATGAGGCGGCTGTCAGCCGACTTTTCTCGCAACTCCTCAGTATCGCACTGGTATAAACAACAACGGCGGAGACGGTTCTACACGATAACAGAAAGATATTATTTTTAATTTTGGCTTGTTTTTGGCAACAGGTATACTAAAGGCTATTAAATCTCTTAAGATGTATTAATAAAATTGTCTTTGAGACACAGGGTCATGGTGGGAACTCCTTAAAGTCATTGGAAATAGTCTACAGGACATTTTCTTCAAGTTCTTCAAACATTCCATCCTTTCGACGGAGGTTTATCCTGTTACAATTTTCAATACATCCATTTTTGGTTATTTGGGCCGAAAACTTTGATAGCGACGTGCTTTAAACGAATTTGTTTCATTTTTGTGGATGAATTTGGTATCTTATATTCCTCAGCTGAGTTGACAGTGCAGGATTTATAAAGGCGCAAAAAGAAATTACTCAGGACCGCCTCTCGGGGAGAGGACCAGGGGCCCGTTCCAACAAAACTCACTTAGCTAAGACAAATTCTAAATTTTAGTAAATTTTAAAATAAAAGTTAAATTTGTCTCAAAACCAATTCAAGAAAGACGTCTTAAGTTTGAATTAACTGTGTTACGTAAGTTTTGTCTTTAACTTCACTAACTAATAGAATGTGGAAGTTTCAAAGTTCGGAATTTAAAACAAATCTTAAACTTAAGTCAAAAATGAACTTAAGTCAATTTCTTGGAACAGGCCCCTTGTCTGTAAAGCTACCCTGAGTATGAAAGGCTAAATATCATTAAAGTAAGAGAGCGATTGTTAGTTCCATCATTGCCTGCAGAGTAAATTACAATTTGTAATGGGCTGCAGATTGCACGTTCGGTAAACTCTCGCGGGATTGGAGACATGACCAAAGTAACATCAACGGCGTAAGGTTATCAAAGCGCCTTGCATGTTTCATTACAATAATATCCTCAGGCTATTTTATACGCTAATTGTTATTGAAAATGCCACGCAATATGTTATGCATTAAGCTTAACTCATTGCCGTTGTCAAACGATGCTTTTGAAGTCACGAAACAACCCAAGTTCTGCAGTTTTGACGTTTTGTTTTAAAGGGGACACTCTGGTTTGAGCCACCGCATCGCCAGTTTGCGCTGACACTGGAGGTTTTGCCTGCGACGGCAGCACGTGTTGGAACCTTCCTCAATTCTGTACTCTTGCAACGCTACGATGCAGTGGAGTTCAATTTTACAAATTCTTGTTTGGGGCCCATTCTGTTGCTTAGGTAAGTTTTTTTGTTTTCAGACGAGTAAATAGGAACGAAGTTAATCTAATTCAACTTGCAGTAAAACACACGACTTATAAATCGTTGGCGAAAGTCTGTCACCTACCAAACCTCTCAGAATCTTTACTACCCAGTACAGTGTACATGTAGCTGCAGATTATTCATTGAACTGCTATACAAACTAGTGCAAAAATTATGATTATTAGTAGATCGTACAAACTTTTACCGCATTTCAAACATTCAAGGCCCAGACCACAAATTATCCTTTGTGACAAACGACTAATAATATGGAGGTACATTTCTTTATTCAGCGATAATTATCTCTTGCAAAGTTGAGAGCACTCGTGTTAATCCGGCACTACACTTGACAAGAGCGGTTGTCAGTGGCAACTCACACCCTTTGATTTGCATCTCTCGCAGTATCACACGCTTATTGCGTGATGTGGCTTTGATCTCGGAACCTTGTGGAAATATTCTATTTAGAGTTTTTGGTTTTTTGATTTTTTGAGGCATCAAAACTGACCCAGAAAGTTACAGGGTCCAAAAACACTTCACTCTCAAACAATGGCTCACATAACACGGCGTTCATCCTAATTGATACGGGTTTAGGTGAATTATCAAAGGATAGTATTACGTAACCCATTTGCTGATGACTAATGAATATTGCATACGCTAATGTCAGTATTTCCCCAATGACTTTTGTACTTTAACGCAGAACAGGGAAGTGGAAATAGAGGGTCTCGTTTGTTAAACAGTCTCCACTCATCTGAACAAAGATGTAAGGTACTTCAAAGACATAAAGGAAAACAGATGGCGTCGTATGGGTTTCGCAAGCTATTGTTTAAGTTGCAAGATCCATGCGACGGGTGTACGCGTGTCGCATGGTCAACGCCAAAACGCTACAATTGCACGGATATGATGGTACCTTGGGCGCACGCCATTCAGTTACTGATTAATGCATACCATTATCTTTATTGTAAGCAAAAAAAAACAAAGTGAACAATGGATACGGTTCTCTACCGATATCTATGCGACGAGCTTGCGACCTAGTTTCCCTAGGCTACCGAATTATCTCGAAAGTTACTGCCGACGCATTAATATTGACGAAGTGAAAACTGGGCTAAGCTAAGTTACAGACAGACGTGGACACTGTGACTGAATCGTCAAAATTCTCGGCAGCACAAGCAAAAAAATATTATTCCGAACTGAAAAAATGCCAGGGACCACAGTTTTGTTATCTTTCACCACTTCTCCTAGAAAAATATATATGAAAATGACCGCACGCCACGATAAAGTGGCCAAGGCTAAGGTAGGCCTTCTTTTCGACCACAAACGACGAAAAAGTGAAAAGCCTGTAGAATTCGATGTTTGAATTGTTAACGCTGTGTTGGGTCATGTGACCATATCTTTTTGGTGAGATTAAGCAAAAAAAGGTTCGAGGTGAAATCTCAAAAAACCGTAAGTGTTATAATTATTAAAACAATTTCTTTTTCGCTTGGTTCAGCTTCCGATTTTTCACAGAAATCAAAAAAGTTTTATATTTGCGTTACCCCTCTCTCAAAAGTGGAACATTTTAAAAGCAAATCTTAGCAGGCCGTTGGAGAAAAGTTGCTTAAAACAGTTTATGAAAGTTTCATGTGACTCCAGTCAGCCATTTCTGAGATGTGATGCTCCAAATTTGTCCAAATCAGAACTTACATTTTTCTAGGGTGTGACATACATTTACTGGTGGACAGATATAAGGGACGTTTTCACTGATGTTATTGATGGCCCAATTGCCTTGATATCCTACATGTACAGTATTCCTTAGAAAGGACAGTTCCTTGCTTATAGCATGGGCGGCAACAGGTGTGATAGGTGATTGGGACTTCCCATGTCAACGCGATGACTTGACATGTTCTTTTCTCACAATACCCACGGGGCGTTTACTGTTGTACTGTTGTTCTGCTGGCTGCTTCTGATTCCTTTGCATACATGTACTGACACAGTCACGGTAGTGACGTCACGTCGTCATAGCTTGGAGTAGTTCAGATGGTTACGTTATTCTGACATTGTTGACAGAGTGGGAGACTGGTGAGACCGACTCCACCAGGTTATCCTTTTGTCGTATCCTGATTCAAGACACTTTTACCAGCCACCAACTCATACAAATGAAAATTTTAATCTAATAGTGTAATTTTATCATTCTGAGCACTGGTNCGTCAAAATTCTCAGCAGCACAAGCAAAAAATATTATTCCGAACTGAAAAAATGCCAGGGACCACAGTTTTGTTATCTTTCACCACTTCTCCTAGAAAAATATATATGAAAATGACCGCACGTCACGATAAAGGGGCCAAGGCTAAGGTAGGCCTTCTTTTCGACCACAAACGACGAAAAAGTGAAAGTAGAATTCGATGTTTGAATTGTTAACGCTGTGTTGGTAATTGGGTCATGTGACCATATCTTTTTGGTGAGATTAAGCAAAAAAAGGTTCGAGGTGAAATCTCAAAAAACCGTAAGTGTTATAATTATTAAAACAATTTCTTTTTCGCTTGGTTCAGCTTCCGATTTTTCACAGAAATCAAAAAAGTTCTATATTTGCGTTACCCCTCTCTCAAAAGTGGAACATTTTAAAAGCAAATCTTAGCAGGCCGTTGGAGAAAAGTTGCTTAAAACAGTTTATGAAAGTTTCATGTGACTCCAGTCAGCCATTTCTGAGATGTGATGCTCCAAATTTGTCCAGATCAGAACTTACATTTTTCTAGGGTCTGACATACATTTCCTGGTGGACAGATACATGTATAAGGGACGTTTTCACTGATGTTAATGATGGCCCAATTGCCTTGATATCCTACATGTACAGTATTCCTTAGAAAGGACAGTTCGTTGCTTATATCATGGGCGGCAACAGGTGTGATAGGTGATTGGGACTTCACATGTCAACGCGATGACTTGACATGTTCTTTTCTCACAATACCCACGGGGCGTTTACTGTTGTACTGTTGTTCTGCTGGCTGCTTCTGATTCCTTTGCATACATGTACTGACACAGTCACGGTAGTGACGTCACGTCGTCATAGCTTGGAGTAGTTCAGATGGTTACGTTATTCTGACATTGTTGACAGAGTGGGAGACTGGTGAGACCGACTCCACCAGGTTATCCTTTTGTCGTATCCTGATTCAAGACACTTTTACCAGCCACCAACTCATACAAATGAAAATTTTAATCTAATAGTGTAATTTTATCATTCTGAGCACTGGTACTGGTAACCAAACGCTGACATTTTTGTATCTGTGCCATTAGGCTATCAAACTCTTCTAATGTTTTTAAGCATAACGGCAAACGACAAATCGCAATTTCAGGAAAGACTTCAGTAAATTAATGTTTGATGGGTTAGTCTTTGTCGATCAGTGAATGACAACTTGATTGACACTTTTCTCAGAGACTAGCTCTTGCTAAATGACGTAAAATTCATGGCTTACTGTACGTAAACACTAGCATGCTATCTGTTGCAGGCAAGGACTGTACAGAGCTATATCGTCGTGGTATCACAGTGGATGGAATATACAATGTAACACTTAAAGATGGTGGACCGGCGATATCGGTGCCGTGTAGTATGCAACACCACGGAACGGGGTGGACGGTAAATGAGAGGCAGATTTTATGTACCCTGGCCTAATCTTCCGAGCAAAGGTTCTATTTCTAAGCTCTAAGAGCAAAGTCTCTTGACTGCAGGTCATGCATGTATGTGTACACGCGTGTCCTCGTCCATTAACTGTCCCACAAGCAGTACATTGTGACTTATGGCATAAAATGGCGTCAATAGACTGCACCAGATTATTTTTCGCACCGTGATTTTGGCATGCGGTACAGTAGCCCCAATTCATTTTTTTTCGTGACCAAGGTCTGCACTATCATCTCCACTGTTAGTGCTTGTGTACAACTTTGTATTACTTACTGTTGTGTTCGGAGGAGAACGTGCAGAGGCAAATCATTCACATGTGTGTACTGCCATTTTATTCTGCATTGTGGGTTGCGGGTATGCGTGAAACAACAATGCATGCAGTACAGTAAAGTCTTCACCTGCCTTGATAATCATTACATGGTTGCTTTATAATAACCCCATGGCAGTGAGTACTATGTTTTCACATCCGATGTTATGCCTATCGTTCACCGGTGTCTCCAGACTGGCCGTTATCATGTCCTTCAGTGATTTCAAACGTCCATTTATTGGAAGCAGTTGTGCGGACTATGAAAACGCATTTATCAGGAAAATGACAATTGAATCTCAGCTCGTAACGATCGCCTAATTCAGTGGCTTTTGATAAGTGATAATCCGTCAACTAAAATTCAGAAACCAGCTCTGTGTTTAAACAAGCAGACATGAAAAATCCCCGCCTGATCTTGTCGAGACTCCAATCTGCTAATTCCATTTATTTTTTTGCATTATAATTACATGTCACATAAAACAATTCAGTATACATCAATTACAAAAAATAACATTAAATCACTAGTCAAAAAGTACCGTATTTTCTTCAGGATGTAATTTAATAAAGTTTATAAGCATTTGGAAATTGAGATTTTTTTAACAAACTTTTGGTTAAATATGTAATTTTTGCTAGCATGATCAACAGATTAATGTTACAATTTTCCAACTGAATGTTAACCAAAAAACCAAAAAACATTATTATTTTGTCCACATGAAAATTTACATGACATGTTTGTTATAACCACTCAGCAAACAGGAGCCAAAAACCGGAGAAAAGACGACATTCCCAAAACATATGGAGAAAAGTTTCACTGTGTTCACCAAAGAAAGAGCATGAATCACTTGTTTTATTTTAATTGTGTGCAAATAATTATTGGTTGGCAATATTCTGTGAATTAAGCGGTATTGAAACCAACGCAATTTTGTATCTTTTGTATAATTGAAGGGGAGTTTATTTACTTTTCTCCACCATGTATCAGGGTCACTAAAAATTACATTATTTATAACACCGTTTACATCTATCTCAGATGACCACTTGTTTTTATATTTACAAGCTGTCTGGAGTGACTGTACAAAGGTGTCATAACTATTTACCGCTTGTGATTTATTATGCAAAATTTATAAATATAACTTGGAAAATTAGGTAAAGAGATATTGTCTTGTCTATTCTTAAGACCATTGTACGCTGCAAAGGTTGCACTTCT
The DNA here is from genome assembly GCA_002633005.1 of Phoronis australis. Lineage (NCBI taxonomy): Eukaryota > Metazoa > Phoronida > Phoronidae > Phoronis > Phoronis australis. The sequence continues at coordinate 42,177 of NMRA01000016.1, forward strand.
TAATCCATAGAATTATAGTATAGGAGGTTGAAAGTTATAACTGTTACAGAGTTCTTCGTACATTTGTATGACATAAAAGAACCTTCAGCATTAAAAAAATCACACACACGATAGACTCCCCTTTCATACCAGGTCTTGTAGAAAATAGATTTCCTACCTACTTTAATCTTTGAATTATACCACAGGGGAGAGTAAATGTTATTTTCATTTCAAATTAATCAAGAAGTTCACGCAATTCATGCAGACATCTTAGAATTCTTTAATATTCTCTAACATGTCGGTAGGACCTCTCTGAGACTTCAAACTTAATTCACACAGACATTCTAGGATTATGTGAGACTGAATGCTTTCTCTCACTCCATATGAATTGCCATATTTTTTAAACAAATTAATCCAGTCTTATTTAAGACCACATATTGATTATCGTGATATTATATACTAGCCAACTACATGTTATACAGTTGTTCCTCAACAAATGGAGAATAAAAAAATTAAGCTGCTTAACTTGTGACTGTGGTTTACAGAAGAAGCAAGAGTGTTCAACTTTAAATTTCTTCAGCTGTTCCGAACTGTCCGCCCGAACTAATCTTCGCGTAACCATATTTACTTTCAAACTACAAGACAATGTTAAAATGCTTCCGTTAAAATAAATCGATCTATGGTCTAGATTTAAATACAGTGGTTTATACATGTATGTTGACTCCCCCGTCAGATACACAGGCATTCAGAAAGGCTGTAGTTCTGTCTCGCATAATCAATTGGAAATTTCTTTCATTCTGTGTATTTAAGGAAAGAATCTCAATTACATGTACCAGTTTTCAAGCGAAAGCATTTTCCGTAACCTCACTACCCCATTGCCTTGAAACGATTTTCACTAGCTTTATACAGACCCAAACGCGCTTTTTGTTAACTTTGATATACATTTCCTGAATTTGGAATTAATGTAGGGACCTTCAATCTTACTTTCACATAATTTTAAAACTTTTCAACCATTCAATCGCCAAAATTGCTTTCTCATGGCTGATATGCTCTGATGCGTGCGTGCTCGTAGGATCGGGCAATATTTAATTTGTTTCACTAACATGCTCCATTTCTGATTTTGTCGCCCTTTGACTTATAAGATTATTTTTTACTTACATGGCTTGATGTACTCACATCGTCTGCTCGGTTCGTGGCTAGGGTCTGCTGTTTGATTGGTCAGATGGAAACAGCGATATGTGGCTCCACGTTGTGGAGGTGTGAATGAACAGCACTATTCCACACCAAAGTGTTAATGCTACGCTATATCGGATTATACATGTAGTTGTAATACTGGCTTTCGTTCAGTCAGAGAAGAGAGTAATCAGTGGTTGGGTAGTAAAATAAAAACCATCATACTGTCCACAGAATATGTTGAGAGTAAACAAAAATTATAATCCTGCGCAAGTTTTCGTGTCATTGCAGGATGTGTCTCGCTTTGATTTCTAGGTAATTCAACGACGGAGAGATGGATCAGAAGACTTCTTTCGAACTTGGAGTGATTATAAGGCAGGATTTGGAAGTCTTGACAACGAGTTTTGGCTTGGTATGACGTACATGTATAAGAATTGTTGTCTCAAAACTTCTGTGGCATGTTACTCGACTGGCGTTTGTCCTCATTTTCTGGTAAAATCAGCCAACGGAAACGAGCTAGGGCTGAAAGTCAAAAAATTTGTTACAGCTCGTACAGTGTAAAGGCAGAAATCTATAATCTGTTCAACTAAACAGGAGAAAAAAGATTTCGAGAAAAGCAAAAAACAAAACATTAACTGCTGGCGAATTGTAGTACTGCTAAATTTTTGACTGTTGGCTAAAGTCAAAAACTTAAAGCCAATGTCTGTTCGAGAAACCGACCCCAGGCTAAAGTGGAACATGACATATCACGTATTTTTAATTGAGTGGAATGTTGAACATTCACGGTAGCTTCAGTTTGAAGCAGCTCATGGAAGCGATATATCTTACGCATTCAGGCATCTGAGGCCGTGCTGGCAGGCGTAACAAGCAAAAAAAAAATGAAGAACTTAGTGTCAGAGCAACATACTTAGCATAAGCAAAAGATTTAGGGAAATTAACTTGAGTACCTATTTGGCTCTGTTTCATGCAACCGTTCGTCGATCACCACACAGCTGAACTCGCCAGATTCATGCTATTTTGGTGTAATGAGGAAATAGTAGTTATCCTCTAAAATAAAGCATGATACAGCTGATGGAGAGTCTTATAACAGGTAAACAGTTTATTCGCATGCTCGTCCGGAAAGAGGAAGTTGATTGTTTGCATGGTTAACAAACTACAGGAAATACGAGAAATCTCAATTCACCATTCGGTTTAGTTATGAAAGAGCATACAATTTCCTATGCCACGACATGAATGTTGCTGTTTTTACAAGAAAAAGAATGGCAATCAAACTTTATCTGATCATGAAGAGTTTTGCTTCCCCTAGCATATCTAGTAGAACAGAAACGCAGACGAAGTTGAATTTTTTTAACGAAAAGAAATACTAAACAAACAAAGGCATTTTGAAGATTTTTAAGACAAATGATGAAAATAAATGGTGGAAAAACAATTTTCGTAACATGCCATGCTGCCACATCTCGTTTTGCCTCATCCTGTTGGACAATTACTATTAGCAGTGTGTGTGGACATTCATGGATGAATGAAATAACGCTGCAAATTATAAAATTAGCTTGCGTGAATTGTTAAGTTTGATTGATGGATGATTTCGAAAGCTTACTCAAATGTTGTGTGTGTAACCATGCAGCCGTGGGGTTTCAACATCCACTGCCGTAGTTCAAAACATAAATCACCCGTTGCATTTCGGTAGCGAACCTTGAGGTCCAAAACATTCAGTTGCGTGAGAAATTTAACATAAGATAGAGGTTCACCCGAAGTATTTTTACGCCCAGTTGTCAGAGGAAAGTGTTGGTGGTAGTGCTTATAACGTTTCTGGTTCTCTTGAGACCGAATTTCTATGTACTTGTTAGATTTANCGATTCGAGTCTGAGTGCGGAGATTGGAGACCGGGCCCAGGTTTAGGAAGACCAGGTTTAAGTCTTAAACCTGGTTTTGTTAAACCACCTTTATGAAATCGGCTGTTTGTGTCAGAGCAACATACTTAGCATAAGCAAAAGATTTAGGGAAATTATTTGAGTACCTATTTGGCTCTGTTTGATGCAACCGTTCGTCGATCACCACAAGCTGAACTCGCCAGATTCATGCTATTTTGGTGTAAATGAGGAAATAGTTATCCTCTAAAATAAATCATGACACAGCTGATGGAGAGTTTTATAACAGGTAAACAGTATATTCGCATGCTCGTCCGGAAAGAAGAATTTGATTGTTTGCATGGTTAACAAACTACAGGAAATACGAGAAATTTCAATTCATCATTCGGTTTAGTTATGAAAGAGCATACAATTTCCTACGCCACGACATGAATATAGCTGCTTTTACAAGAAAAAGAAAGGCAATCAAACTTTATATGATCATGAAGAGTTTTGCTTCCCCCAGCATATCCAGTAGAACAGAAACGCAGACGAAGTTGAATTTTTTTAACGAAAAGAAATACTAAACAAACAAAGGCATTTTTGAAGATTTTTAAGACAAATGATGAAAATAAATGGTGGAAAAACAATTTTCGTAACATGCCATGCTGCCACATCTCGTTTTGCCTCATCCTGTTGGACAATTACTATTAGCAGTGTGTGTGGACATTCATGGATGAATGAAATAACGCTGCAAATTATAAAATTAGCTTGCGTGAATTGTTAAGTTTGATTGATGGATGATTTCGAAAGCTTACTCAAATGTTGTGTGTGTAACCATGCAGCCGTGGGGTTTCAACATCCACTGCCGTAGTTCAAAACATAAATCACCCGTTGCATTTCGGTAGCGAACCTTGAGGTCCAAAACATTCAGTTGCGTGAGAAATTTAACATAAGATAGAGGTTCACCCGAAGTATTTTTACGCCCAGTTGTCAGAGGAAAGTGTTGGTGGTAGTGCTTATAACGTTTCTGGTTCTCTTGAGACCGAATTTCTATGTACTTGTTAGATTTAAAAGTGTCCCTCTTTGAAATTCATTTAACTTGTTTCCAACTTGTCCAGTACTCATATTAGTCATTTCTAGGCTTTGAAAAGCTTCCACCTCTTTAGTGAGGGGCATTGAACTTTACACATTAACATAATTGACGGGGCTGGGCATTTAGGGACCGAGTATGGTTTCGAGCATTAACGAAGCCTACTTCTAATCACAAGAACAAGTTGAGACTTTTATAAATTTACAAATTTTGTGACAGCAAGTGGCCAAAATCAATAGTAGTTGTGACAGAAGACTGACTTATAGCCATGACAATTTGTCCAGGGAACGATAACTTACATCGGTTAACAAGTCAAGACAAGTACGAACTACAAGTCATTCTTGAGGACTTCGAAGGCGGGTCGGCAACGGCACGGTATACATCGTTTACCGTTGGTCCTGAGACAAAAGGTTACGAGCTAGAAGTGTACGGTTATTCTGGAACTGCAGGTGATTTTCTATTCAATGAAATAAGTAGAACAAAAAAACTTCGTTTGGAAGAGATTTTTCTTGTGCAATTTTCTGTTGAATGTCAAGTGGCCTTTTTAATGGATAGAATGAAAGGTCATTTACATGTGCACGTCCAAAGCAGCACCGCTAGTAGATTTAAATATAGAACTCACATTTCAGCAGAATTTGAAAGCACTGAATAAAAAACCATGTTTCCAAAATCAACTGCTAGCTTTGCAAGCATACGCTTGTCTGCCTGCGTGATACCTACTGCATTCACGATTAGACTATCTTTTTCTAACAAAGCTACGTTTTGGTATGCGCACGCATTGAGTTTTGCTACCCGTACAAAGTTTAATGTTTTCTTTCTCAACCTCACATATTGTCTCTTCCCCAGAAACGACATATTGTGCCCTCGCTGGAGGCGACAATATGTGTTAAGTGCGACAATAAACGGTGTTTCCTGGAAGTGGCCCATAATGTTGCCGTAGATCACATTTCTTGGATGCGAACATACAGGCATATGCGATACTGCGTATGGGTCTCTATACACGTCCAGGCATGGGCAAATCCAAACATTGACAAGATTGGTGCCGTTGGTTTACGTAATAATTTACTGTTGGGGTTAGGGTGTCAGGCGTAACACTGTGCTATGTCCAAAAATCGTGAATGCTAGTCGGAGGGAGTAGGAGCGGACGGTGCGATTCTGAGACATTTGCACCCTGGCCCTTCTTCGCTACTTTCCACGAACAAAGTAACTGTTGTGCTATGCAATATAACAAGTAATTTGATTTTAAAATTGCTCTACACCCAAATCAACAAAAATCACGATCAGCCTGTTTCTTGAACATGAAGTACGTAACTGCTGAGTAGTACTAAGTAAGAAAGGCCCATATGAATTGCAGTGCAAGACATAAACACCACGACGGTAATGCATCGCTAATTTGTGTACCGTTTGTATTCCTTCATACCTCTTTCATTTATACCCAGAAAAAAAACAGTGAAAAACGTTCGATTTTGTGGCAAAAATGACGAGCAGACAAAAACCAATGTTTTCTGGAATGCATGTCTTGCCGTCTTTTATTCTGAAACATGCGAGAACCTTGCAAGATCGTGGCTGTAACGATGCTTACGCTATTTTATGATATCCGTGGTAGATTGAAATCTAGATTCTTGCGCGGATACCAACAAACAAAAGTTCAACTGTTCGGTGTGTTCGATTTTCGGATACACATACGGCTGCAATGTACATGTACAGCAACGATTGCAAGACACTCGTACAATGTATGAACTAGTGCACGTTTTCTCAAAATAGCGCGTTGGGTTGCTATGAATTTGCTTTTGTAATATAATCCGGCTATGTTCTATCATCAACTTCAGTATTCACGCATTTGTTGTATTAATACAATTGTATTAATAAAATTGTATTACACAAGTATGAACCAGAACACTGTACACATGAGTAATGAGCACAATGTCAGAAGAACAGGTTGAGTTGCTAGGAAATTCCCATTCTGCTATAATCTCAGCGTCGGCTACGTTCAGTACGAACGAATGCAAAACAATCGTCATCAAAAGGAGACGTTGGCACTCTATACGGTCGTTGCGCACAAGTGTCGGTTTCTATTTCAGGTGATTCTTTATCTTATCACAATGGTCAGAAATTTACTACAAAGGACGTTGATAATGATAGGTTTAACGGCAACTGTGCTACGAAGTTCCGCGGAGCCTGGTGGTACAAAGCGTGCCACTACTCAAATTTGAATTGTGTGTACCAATTAACTTCGAAGTGCATGTTTGGAAAAGGTGTTATTTGGCGCAGTTTCAGAGGTCAACACTACTCTTTAAAGACAGTCAACATGATGATCAAGTCCACGTGTGAGTCTTTTTATTATCATTTTAATACCTTATAATAAGATAAGCAAGATGAGAAGTATGAGGTGAGAACGAGGGTGCATATCGCGTTTTGGTCGTGATAGACCGACCCGAAAAGCCTCGCTCATTTTCGGGTCTGTGGAAATTCCTGAAAAAACCGCAAACCTTTGTTAGGCCGGTAACGCGATTTCACACCTATACACATTACCTGCTGGCGTTAAGTTCTATTGCCATACCAGACATAATTACCATGTTTACTGCCCCTACAGCCTGAATAGGTAATAAACTTTTGAAATCACTGATACAAGCTTGTCAAGTTCATAGTCCCTGTATCCCCTTAGATTCTATCACGAACATTTCGCGTTATGCGAGTGGGGGAAGGGGAGGGTTAGAGGAAATTGTGGAGTTAGCTAGTTAGAAAGAACAGAGGCGGTGGAGAAGGGAGAGTGCGAGAACACAGAGAAAATGAGGTAAGAGGGAGGGGCATGGGGGAGGTAGAGAGAGAGGGAGGAAGAGATAGGTGTAGGGAATGAGAGAGAGATAAAAAATGGGACGGGCGGAAAGGGAAAGAGGGGTGAGATAGGTAGAAAATGAGCAAAAGGGAGAAAAACATGGAAGAGGCGGAGAGAATGAATGAGAGGGATGAAGGCGGAGAGAGTGTGAGCGTAGGTACGATGAGAGAATGCCGCTGAGAATGGGAATTTGAAAGGGTAAAATGTGACTTCGACAGTCAGAAGATGGGTGGAATCGGAAAGAATTGCCGTTGGATTGATTCGCCAATACGTAAGAACCGTGAAATCATCGAAATGATACCGTAAGTATTTATTTTTCAATGACGTAGCTGCTCCCTATCTTCCCGCAAACATATTTAAGATTGTGCTCCAGTTTTTGCAGGCTCTCCTTTGTAGTTTCATTATTAGCAAGAAATCCAGCCTACTGGACCGAAACATTTCAGCTTACGTGCCGGATTGATTATGGTTTCGAGGGGCCCCGAGCTATCTGAAGGTCAGGGACTGCAATAATCTGAGATAAGTTATTTAGGCTTTTATATTTCTTGGTATGATACAGTGGCGGATCTAGGATATCATAAGGGAGAGGCCCCACCATTTTGATTCAAAGCACGATTGCATGCGCGCGCACCCATCCTGAAAGATAGGGGAGGCTGATTTCGTGGACCTCCTACACATACTAAAATCAAATCGGACTAAAAAAAGAAAAAAACGAGAGAACGGTTGCGCAGGACTTTTACACTTGCAATGGGGTCTGACTCCCAAGCCGCATGTTTATTACCGGGGTTAATCGATGAACTCAATATTTCCTCACGCCCTTGCTGTTTTATTTCTTTTGCGGCAGGGCCACCTGAAAACTTTAAATCCGCATATTTGATACCAGCAAACTGGGGTTCATCACAAATTTTGTTGCTACGAAGCTGTTCTCATCTCGCTGGAGATGGAATGGCGCTTGCACGTGACACAATTGTGCTCATTTCAAAACGAAAACACACTTTTTATTGTTACAAAAGGCTCAGAATTATACAAAAATGACATTTATTAGATTGTTTTTCACTTAAACAGCTATAAGGGGCAAGGTGAGTATCAGTTGACTTCAAGATTTTGCATGCACCCCACCGGTCTTTAGCTGCAGATGTCGATAAAAAATCACAGCGAGGTGACGCGCAGAACTACCCAAGCTGTGTGCTGATTCGAGTTCTGTCGTCGCTGAACACACTGTTATCTAGCTGTATTTGGACGAAAGTCTTCATACAACTAGCTGGCTTGCTACAGTGTAAGTCTTGGCTAGGAAAACTGAGAATACGGTCTATGATTAATTTCAAAACAACAGCGTCAGCAGAGAAACACGGACTCTCAATTTAAGTCTTTCACTTGTGCTGCCACGTGTCATTCAATGACACGTGGCGCGAGCACATTTTTTCATGAGCACCAACTACAGTTAGAACTCGTTTTGCCGAGCATATCTGCATTTGGTAATTGATTTTGACTGTAGTTGCGCTTCTTACCTATCACTTGTTACCGATTTGTTGCTGCGTACGCATCGAGCATGAAGGGTGTATGTGCTGTAGTTTTGACTAAAATTTCATTGATACTTATTCGTCTAGCAAAGAGCACAGATCTTTTGGAGTACAGTCAGCAGTTGGAAACTGTTCGCTTTTACAACTACGGACCTCACAATCAAACTGTCAGGGACAACAAGTTAACGGTAACAATTTAACAACTGTGACACCTCGAACTGTTACACGAATGACAAATGACCATATCGATTCTGGTAAAATACATATAGATTATTTCATGGCAAAGTCATTATCACCAATAATCTAGAACTCGAGTTGCTCAAGCTTTTGCATGATTCATTCAAAAACAATGAACGTTATCTTGGTACACAAGGCTTGCCGGTTTGTTGCTAGTGACGGGCTGGTGGAATCAACCATTCGGTTTTAAGAACCAATCCCTTGAATTTAAAAAAGTAAATGATTGATGGAATACTTACTTCCATTAACCTGCTGATCTGCCATGGCAACTAGTTTTCATAGTTATGAGAACAATTCGGAACATAATCGAGTTGATGAGGCGTTGTTTCCGTCCACGGTCGTTGACAAAAACTACAACAAGCGCCCACATGTGAGGGTAAAACACCAAAGGCAAAATGGTACCATGCAAGTGATAGGGAATTCCTTGGTAAGGTTGATAGTGAAAAAATGGAAAAACGAGACAAATATGACGTTTATTGCATTGTTGTTTTGTCTTCCAGGTAGGGAGATTTAGACGAAAAGTTTATGGTCGACTATGGGAGAACGCTAAAGTTCCTTACAGATTCGAAACAACACCTGGAAAAAATTGGGGTAGGGACCAAAGAGCTTTGTTTACGTAATTTTAATCACAGGATAGGTGCTGTGGTGTTCTAATGGCCGTTTACATGTTTACGTTCAACTTGACTAATCTTCAACCAACATTGTTCACGGTTACCAATTGAATACTCGTTTTTAGCCGGAACCATTTTGATATTCTTAGTATTATTTGCAACATTCACAAAGCTCGCCTAAAAATTTTTGTCCAGGAATTATGTACTTGTTTTTGATATTACTTTTGACCAAGTTAATTTTTTGTTATAGGAAGCTACCAAAAGCAAGGTGAGGGAATCGTAAAGGCAGCACTTGCTCTAATACAAAAGCAAACGTGCCTTAAGTTTAACTTGGTGGACGGAAGTTACAACAGCTACCATTTGATCTTCAGTAACGGTGACGGGTAATAATTTGTCTCCGCTAAAAGCTTATCCTGAAGAGTGTCTGACCGTACTTTAGTGGTTCAGATTACACGTGGGATACTTGTTTTAACGATATCTCAAACCTTAATAAAAATTGGCCGTTTGCGCAATATTTTACAAAGGTGTAGCAAAATACATTATCTTCATTCTCGGGTTCAGCTTACTGATGTGTCGTACTATTGTTTATGTAACACTTGTATGGATTACGGAATCGTCATTGGCATGTGCCTCCTTTTAGCTGGCGATGTTGAAGAAAATCCTGGGCCTGAAGACAATACTACCTTTAAAATCTTATTTTCAAATATTAACAGTATTAAATCCAACAATTTCTCCAGATTCCAACTGCTAAAAAACTTTGTTCTGTCTTACGATTATATGATTGTCGCTCTTTGTGAAACTTGTAATGTTACCAAAGACGACCTTGATAATGAACTAATCATTCCTGGTTACAGTGTTTCGTATCACAGCAACAGTGGCCGTGGTATCATTTTATTCACTAAAAACACACTCTCATTTAAATTATGTCCTAGCTTAACTTGTCCTCAGTTATGCAACTGCTGGATCGAAATTTATTTCGATCACAGAAAAATTTACTATGGGTTGTTTTATCGCTCACCTTCTCAATCTCCAACTGAAAGAAAACTCTACTTCAAAGCCCTAGCGGATCAGTTAGCGGAACTTAACCGCAATAGCGTTAGTATAATCATAAATGGTGATTTCAATGCCCGAAACTCTACATGGTACAATGATGATCATGACAATACGGCCGGACTACAATTGTTTGATATTTTATTGTCTAATGACTGCATACAACTAATTAATGAGCCAACCCGTATCACCGACGTTTCTCATTCATGTATTGACCTCTGTATAACAAACAATTTGACTATCATTGACTCATGTTTTGTACTACCTCCTGTTGGCAATTTTGATCACCACACTATCGAAACCACTCTAACACTTAAAAAACCGGTTAAAGAACAACACAGCCCTCGAACCAACTGGAAATATGATCAGGTCGACACCGATAAACTGCGTCAGGATATCACCAACACTGACTGGGATTCCATATTGAACACTGGCGACATTGATGACACTGTTTCACTCTTCACTAGTACTCCCTATGAAATCTTAAAAAACAACATCCCATCAACTGAAAAGATAATTAAACACAACAGCCAACCGTGGTTCAACAGTAATGTTAAACGTGCAATCCGCACAAGAAACAGACTTTACAGCTCTTTCAGAAGATCTAACAACACTATAATCTACAACAGATACAAGGATCAGTCACGTCTGGTTGAAACTTTAGTAAATCAAGCCAAAGCTGATCACCGGCACAAGCTTTTTCAACAAATTAACAGCGCAAGCAAGAATTCCAAACAATACTGGAACATCATCAATAAAATACGCGGCAGTCAACAGCAATCCTCCTATCCTGTCATCAACTATAATGGTAACCTAGCCTCACGTAGTAGTGACAAGTGTGATTTGTTTCTCAAATTTTTCACGAACAAAAGCCACATTACACCAACTGAAGTAAGTAACTTTCCCTTTCTTCGTGAACGTTGTCTCAATCAACTGTCTGAAATCCCGGCTAATCAAACTGATGTCCGGAAGTATCTCAATGAAATTGACCCCAATAAGAATGATGGCACAGCTTTAATAACCAGCAAGATGATCAAAATGATTGCCAACGAAATTACCATGCCCCTGACCAATCTGTTTAACAAACTTCTTCAGTTAGGCATTTATCCGTCTTCTTGGAAACATGGAATTATGGTCCCCATACACAAAAAGGCTCCAAAACTGAAATTTCAAATTATCGCCCAATAACATTACTTAACACCCAGCCCAAAATCTTTGAGAAGATCATTGCTCAAAGTATTCTTACATTTCTCAAACAAAACAACTTGATCTATCATCGTCAATTTGGTTTTTTGCGTGGGAACAGCACCGTGGCACAACTTGTTGAAATAGTACATGAGATTCATTTACATTTTGAGAAGGGAGAAAGTGTCAGGTCCATTTTTCTAGATATAGCTTTTGCTTTCGACTGTGTCCCTCACGACCTTCTACTTCACAAACGTCGATCCTATGGCATTACTGGTAATCTTTTAAACATGATCACCTCATATCTCTCCGAAAGAACATACAGTGTTCGTGTCGATGGCGTACTTTCAATTTTATCCCATCCTGGATTTGTAAACGCAGGTGTACCGCAGGGTAGCGTATTGGGCCCTCTTCTCTTCTTGGTTTATATTAATGACCTTCCTGATAACCTGTCATGTAGCACATACCTTTATGCAGATGACACGGCGCTTTTTTACCCCTTCGCAGGGAGCAGCCCTGAATGTTCTTTGCAGCTTCAACACGACTTAAATAAACTAAGCTATTGGTCACAAGAATGGAGAATGAATTTTAAACCAGAAAAAAGCGTTGACCTTACCTTCTCCAAATCTATTAATGCTCTCTTCCTTGTTGACCCGTCTTATGACCTTAAACTTAATGATGAAATCATTCCTAGAAAACAGTCGCACAGACATCTGGGTATACTGTTAGATGAAAAACTCTCATTCACCCCTCACGTTCGGGAGCTCGTACAAAAAACTCAGGAACTAATTAACCCACTTAAGCTTGTCTCTCGTCATCTGAATTCTACACATTTAGAAGTTTTGTTCAAGTCCTTTGTACTTCCACACATTGATTATTGTGATATTATATATCAGTCTGCCAATACGGGTGCACTCCAACATTTGGAGAAGTTACAATATCAAGCCGCCTTACTCATAACTGGAGCTTACAGGGGATCCAATAGTGTTAAGGTTTTGAATAGTCTCAAGTGGCCCAAACTGTCTACTCGACGCAATCTTCACATGACCACATTTACTTTCAAGGTAATAAACAATGTCAACAACGTGTCTGTCAAAAAAATATTTGATCTATATATTAGACAAGGCCATCGTAGTGATTTGAGATTCTCCACCCCATATGCAATTCCTCCGTCGTTCAGTCAGGCATTCAGAAGGTCTACAGTCATGATGTGCATCAACAACTGGAATTCTCTTCCAGTCTCTGTTAAGGAAAGCAACTCTTTTACGAGTATAAAAAATAATTTTAGAACTGTTTTTCATAATTTTGATAACTCAACACCCTTGACTCAATTCTCCCTTACCCGCGATAACGAAATAGCATTGTACAGCTCAACTCTGACAAGTTCAGGCACAACTTAAGTAATGTCTCTCCAAACTGTAAATGTGGTGACCATCAATCTTATCCTCATATTTTCTTCAAATGTCCCCTCATCGAATCCCTGAGAGACTCACTCTTTCGTGCACTCAATGATAACCAATCAATTGTTAACGCTCTCAATTCTTGTAATAATATCCCTACTAGAGTTACATTATTACTGAATGGTAGTCCTAAAATTGACTTTGTTCTCAACGAATTCCTCCTAAGCAACGTTAGCAAATTTTTATGTACCGTTTATCAATATTGTTGCATCTGATTTCCCTACATGAATCTGTAAATATTTTTGTTTTTATATATCTGTAATAGCATGTCTAAGTATTGAAATACTTATATTAGATACTACTTAATTGTATATACCTCTATGTATATAAGTTTCATTTATGAATTGTTTACAACCCAGATATAATGCTTCGCGGATTCTGGGTTTGTTATTATTTCTTTGTATGCTCTTTGTATCCTTCAATAAATATATATCACAGTGAAAAAAATTCTCGGGGAAATTCAAATGTGAAATATATTCTGTGTAGCAACAAAAAATTCGTACAACCACCTTCAACAGGGTGATAAATTATTCACTATTTATCCGAGGTCAAAGGTTACAGAGCTGCCACTCAAATCAAATCTGGCGGCGACAGGCATAGAGCAGTTCCGTATGTACCCTCAGTCCTTGTCGTAGTGTTGAATCAACGAGGTGTACACAGCATAGAAAGATGCCGCGGAAAACGAAGAGGAAACGTGTTTTTTCCTGAGGGAGTTGTGCGTCTGCATGCTTAGGACCGTTGAGAACGAATGCGTGGAATTCTAGTGGCTGCTTTTTTGACTTACTGTTCACTAACACAGCAAGGTGTTAAACCGATGAATCCTCCCCAACAGTCATTATATTGATTGGTAATTTGAAATTTCACTGTTTCAATCTTGTGCTCACGACGCCCTTTAACCACCGACACAATTTCTATTGTCCATTTCCTAGTTGGTTTCTTGATATTATTCCCCAGGCGCATGGTGTGTATACAATGAAGTGTTGGCCTAATTGGTGCTTGCTCCGTCTTCTGACCCAGTTAAGACGGGGTATATGAAACCCCACGTACAAAGTTGAAACATTTTAGTGAAAACTAAGATAATTACGCACTGCACATTCAGTTGACATTGAGAGTAATAGTGAACATGTTTAAGGCAAATTTTCACCGAATCCTTCACCGGAGACCTTGAGAATTTCACCGTTCTCTACTTATTATAATCGGCTTTTAATCGGGTTCGGCAATTTGACTTAATTTGAAATTGGGAAAACGAGTTCTCGAAAACGGCTCGGTGGATTTTGTCGAAACTTTCCACACTTAATATTTACTCGTCATTCTCAAAAACTCTAATAAGCATTTTTTAATATAAAGACATAGGGCCCGTTCCAACAAAACAGACTTAGCTAAGACAAATCTTAAATTTTAGTAAATTTTAAAATACAAATTAAATTTGTCTCAAAACCAATTCAAGAAAGAGATCTTAAGTTCAACTTAAGTGTGTGACATACGTTTTGTCTTAATTTTGACTAACTTACCGAATGTGGAAGTTGCAAAGTTTGGAATTTAAGACAAATCTTAAACTTAAGTCAAAAATGAACTTAAGTCAGTTTCTTGGAACAGGCCCATAGTTTGTCCGTAATGTAAAAAAGACGAATGAAATAACTATTTTTTACAAATATACCTTACGTTCTGAGAATTGATTTGTCATAGAAACCAAACTGAGAGATTAATGGAACATTCCTCATACGTTATTTGAGGTAATTGGTGGAAGTTTTTATTTTAAAAGGTTTTTAAAATCAACCAAGAAGTTATTTAGCTACGATTATACCTTTCATAAAAATAAAATTTTGATTTAAAAAGGTGCTAATGTAATACTGTTGTTGGCACATAAATATAAAATATACATTTTTTAATCCCTGGTATTTTTCTTTCAGAAAATATGTACCATTACTAGTTAACAAAGCCTGGTTTTTGATATTCCAGATAATCTTAAATTACATGTATGATCCCTTCATTTGGATAAAGCTTTTCTCTCCAATTTTGTTGCACAAATCGCAATCACGTTTCTTCTAAGAGAAGAACAATGGAATCTGTCAAGCAAGATGTTGATTGGACAGCAGTGGTGTTATTAATTGTTGTATTTTCAAACGACATACAGGGGCTGTGATTTCTCCGTGACAACTCTAACCAATCTTAGTAAAGAAGAAATGACTTCAAGGGTAAAAGGTTAACAATATACGGAAGATAATATAAACAACTCAATAGTTTACGGTAGACTTCGTAACTCTTTGAATTACTATCATGATACATGTGATAAAGGTTATCTGAAACCTTACTTAGTGGCCTCTATACTAACTCCTATAACAAAAAACAAGGCTTTGTCAATTTAGAAACTAGAAAAAGTAGTATCTTCTGATCCGTTTTCGAGAACTCGTGTTCTTAACTTAAAATTAAGTCGATTTGCCGAAGCCGAGAAAAAGCCGATTTAACTGTTAGAGGTGAAAGTCTCAAGGTCTTCAGTTATTTCCTCAGTGAAAACTTGTTTTCGGTTGGTATAACCTATTCATACCTTAATCATGTTCGCTGTTTCAACATTCACGCGCAAAGTCAACTAAATTTGCAGTGCAAATTTAACTTAATTACCACAAAATCTTTTATTAGTCAGCCCAGTCGATTTCCAATGCATCGCGTCGGATAAAAATTTGAAAACTCCTTTTAAAGTCTGCTAAGCGGGTAAGCAGGACTAAGACTTTTAGGGAATTACACGACAACTGTTGCAGAAGGCCATCCGCCAAGAACCGTAATATCCACTCCATGACATTAAAAGAGTACGAGTTTTTAGCTGGTTCCTGTTTTCATCTTTCAAGATTGACACCACTCATGAATTAACAACTGGCAGAGCGAGAATTAGTGGAAATCATCAAAACAGACTTTATTATCCTTTTAAGATTGTCATACGAGTAGTAGGCAAACAATTCACGTTCATGTTACTGCAGCTTATTTAAGTGATTTGTGTACTCGCTTGAGGCGATCTGGAGGACTTAAGAGTGACTCCATATAAAAACCAACAGGTAGAGTCTATACCCAAAATCACCGATTTTTTTTTTAAACTTAGCACATGAGTTTGGTTTGTTGAGAAGTAGAAAAGCCTCACTTTTTAAGAATTTTCATTCATTATTTTTCTTTTTGTGACCGGTACCTCCATTTTGCAACAAAATTGGGCGTCGAAGTAGGCATGTTTGAATGCATTTTACTAGCATGTATGATACGGTCAAAACAAATGAATAATACGAATTGAAAGGGCAATAGCTGAATAATTTAATGGCATAACTTTCAAAATCCATTTTTAAATTTATACGTTTTGAATTTGTGAGGCAAAAACGGCTATTTTTCAGGTTTTCACTGAAGCCATTTTCGGCCACATTTGGCACTCTGTAGCAGCCATAACGCACCTTTCCTGAAATTGACTTTATAATAATTTGTTAAGTCATTCCTAACCTGTTCATAATCTAAAATAAAAAATCTTGCCTCTAATCTAGTTTTTGCGTACGAAGCATTATACGAACTGCACTTCGTCCTTTTGCATGTTCTCAGTTGCCTCTGCTGCCAATAGGGGGCTCTTGGAACATATAATTAGCTTGCGAAACACGACATAAAAACTTTGTATTTTGGAGAAAAGGCAGACGGCATTATTAATTACCATTCTATGAAAACGACATTGATGATTAATACTTATTACAAAAATGTGTACGTAAATCAACTGGCATGCGTGCTTCTAAATCATAGATGGCGCTACTTTTGTTTACGTGGAGACTGAAGACGCATCTAGAATAAGAGCAGTAACACGAGGACCTTGCTATAATTCAAGACTTCGCGAGATGTTGCCGTGTATTTTAAATGAGAACACGTGGTTTTGGATACATTTTAGAGAGGTTCTAGTGTTACTGAACTCACCCCTGCTTTGTTTTCTATCTGCCTTGTTCGTGCCAAAGGCAAAGGAAGGCACCAAAGGTGGATATGCCCCGGCCCCTAGTGTTCAGTGCAAAAAATCCTTCAACTTGTCAATAGACATTGTAACTTTGGGTTCAGATCGTAATGTCCCTGCTGGTTGCTACAAATTTTAGTCGCCACCAGTCGCCAGAAATCTGGTGTTCCACCTCCCACACACCGGGCACCCTAACGCTGAATATTTTTGCCAGTGTGATCATCAGTGGTATAAAAAGGTACACATACAGTCAACAGAAAATAATTAGCGAAAGACAATTTTATTAATGACTACTTCATGACAGACATGAAGTAAACAGAAGTAACGGTCTCGACTTCATATATCACACATCTTTGACTGGTATGCTACAAAACTAGACTAAACGTTGAACTCATTTACCACTTCATTCAGTAAATCTGACGACCTAACAGCATCTTCAGCAGAAATAGCATCGTCATAAACATTGCTGCAGACAACCTCGAAAAAATCCACCAATCTGCGATTCGCTTAACATCACAGGTAAACACTTTCACAGTGGGTTCTCGTAATGTTTTCTCCATTTTGGCACTTCCGAGGGTGAAAGTTTTTACCTGACTTTCTCCTTCATCGAATATGTTCGTCAAAAAGTTCTTAACCTTTGATGAAAATCTTGTTGACCTTTTACCTTTTTTCAATGCCTAACCTATTGCTTCAGCATTCGTCTCATCCACATTGTACTCTGAGGCTGCCTCAAATGACGCTCCGGTTCTTGCATCTAAAAGCATTTCTGACGACTGCCGTGCGATGTGGTCATACGTGTTCAGTGTGGTTACCCACATCCAAATGCCGACCTAGTTCTGCGTCTGTAGCAAAAAATTTCGAGTAACCTTGCTGGGTACAAGGGAACTTCTGTTGAGGCTCTTCACTAGATACAATGCCAACCTTAAGTCTTGGTGTTGAAAATCCGCCATGTCTAGAGATGTTAGTGTAATTTAGAGAAATAGGTTTCCCATTTTCTCAGTATTTGTAAGAACTTACCGTCATCTACGTGGAATGATTTCCACACGCGAATTCCTTGGGTGGAATAGTGGGACTTTGGGAATGTCCTTATTCCAGGAACTGAGTATTTTGGAAAAGACTTTGTTGCATTGACTGAACATGCATACACATAACATTCCTTCACACGGTCACTGGAAAGTAGTGCTTCTTTCAAATCCAGAAAGTTTATGATATCATTACTTTCGGCTACAAAGTACTTTGCATGTTGTTTGAGTGGAGCGATCTTGCGATCACAGAGATCCTTTCCATTCTGACTTTCACTAATGTCATATCTCGAAACAGAAATGCCGGTAGAATTTGACAAGGCTGCTACGTTCAGGAGGAGAGGAGCAGAGTGGTAACATCCAGCATTACCTGACTCTTCCATGACTGGTCCTGTTCAGTCAGAAATTCACCGACTCTAGGTAGTACGAGTCCGTAGTCTGGCACAGGCCTTGCTTTGTGAAGTAGTTTCTTGTATCTCAAATGTTCAGTGGTGTCTTTGACATAACTCACTAAAGCACAAAGCTTTTGTGATTTTTTGAAGAATAAACTCTAAAGGAACATGAAGGCCCATCGACATCGTCCGCCATTTTGTCTTTTTAAAATGCACTTGCTTCTCTCAAAACCAGTCATTACAAATATCAATTCTTACTCGTTTAATCTTAAAGGCATTTATTTCCATTCAAAAGTTCTACAGAGTGTTTAAATTAACCTGATTATGTAAGAGAAATGAAAGAATACGAGAGGGTTACACGTATATTTTTTATGAATCCTCAAGCTTTAAACCTCAACTGACTCCCTCAGTGGGCAAAGGTCATCGGGTTCAGTTTTGATACTAGCCGCGTAATAAACCCGGAAAACATCTTGTTTTCATTTGAAAGACTTTAGACTTGGTTTCTATAACTATTTAAAGCAGACTTCTTGCCTAAAAGTTTGTTCAAATGGTCTGTAAACTCTGCTCGTCATTTCCAAACTATGAAAATATACAGTTTTGCAAGACAATTTTCACTAAAGAGCAAAGTTGAGGCAAGATTTTTTATTGCTCAGTCATCAAGACTAACTCTTTAACTGTATGTTCAAAACGTCACATAAGGCTACAAGGTGTTTTATGGCAGTAAGAAGGTCACAAAAATGGCCACTAAAATTAGCCCCAAAAAGTGGTCTTTGGATTATCTCCCCTGTCTAGCACAAAACTGTTAGATTTTAATAAATGGCACAGATTTATGCACAGTATACGTTGGTTATTTCAGCCACCAAAATATAGCTTTTGATCTATTTTGTATGTTACTCATTTTTGTTGCTGAAAACATGCAATTTTTGAGACGGCTAATATGCCCAATTGTGCCAATTTGTGTTATCATGCTCCAGCGGCGAAATTAGGGTCATTGAGTGCACAAAATTTGGCATTTGGGTTTTTGTTAGGATACCTACCCATGTACAAAAAATGAAGTTGTTTTAAATTTTGACGTATAGACTGATTTTTGAAAATCTACTGGTTTTTATATGGACTGCCTCTTAATGTTTTTCAGGTGCTTTTCAATTATTGGCCGTGCTGGGCGAAAAGGCCAGTTTGTGAGACTGCAACATACAAACAAGTACCGCACATGTATTCGGGTGAGTGGACGAATCTACTTGAAAGTTTTAGCACATCTTCCGCCTCAGATAATGCCCTTTGAATGTGAAGTGATATACAAATGTAGTTCAACTGTCAAATAAACGCACAAAACTGACCAGGATGTACCACGACCTAAAATGGCAGCGGTAGTAAATAACAGCTGACTCAAGCACTATGGGTACTCGCTCATACGTATTTTGCAGACACCCCGCCAACTTTTTACCAAAATTTTGAAAAATGGATAATAGCATAAGGCAAACACAAACTGAATTGAAAGTTACGAAATGTTTTAATGTATTCTACAAATACACTACCTTAGTTTCGACGCATTTCCTGAAAAGAGCCCTGTATAAGGTTCTAGAAGCTTTTTTAGTAAAAGTTGGGAACAAGGCTTTTTCACACAATCAAGGTATGGCAAATTGAACTAACCTTGTTTCCAAGCCGAGTTTTGCATTTTTGACCATCTAATTAGCATAAACAAAATGGCGGCCAAATGTCAAGTTCAGATGTATTTTTGTAATAGAAATCACAACATACCATTTAAAATGGTGAAATGTCTCACCTGTACAGTTCTTATAAATATTTCTTGAGCAATACATCACTTATGAAAACTACAAATTGCAACTCTAAAAACTAATTATGCAAATTAGGTGCCGCCATTACCATACAATGTAATTTTCGTCTTAAGTTTGTGCTCCTGCAGGCAATCTTGAAAAATGGGGTGTCTATACTTATATTTCCATGGCCAACAAACATGCTGAAGACATTTTTGAAGCAATTTACTGGGTTATAGATGTATACTTACAGAATGTGGAAAAATAGTCGTTAATCTGCAATGCTCGTTAAGCAAGGAGTCACTATTTTGACGGAATATAGGGAAAAATGTTCACACTATCCCGTTATCTTCCATTCATAAAAATCCATATAGTTATTGTAATTGAAGACATGAGATTTTCAATTGCACGAATTGTTTTCAGGCCTGCTGAACACAGTTTTAGCATTCACTTTTTGGTCCTTTTTAACATGCCTGAAGCCTGGCAAATAAACTGTTTGCATACAAGGAATCTGATCATGAATGTACTGCTGGCATGTGCATAATGATATGCATCGCAATCCAAAATTCTTGCACTTGCATTGTCTACTGTTGCGTTGTTTCTGGCATGCACACAATACCATCTATAAGCAGCTGTCTGGGATTGAAATCTGTGTCATCATTATGAGCTGCAAGCATAAGTTTGTGTGTCCTTCCCATATCAGAGGGTGCTGGGAGCTCAGGTATGGAACAATGATCATTTTGCCACACCTTGACCTGACAATGCACTCTCATCAGATGGAAACGGCGGGCATTATGTGTTGGGGGAAGGACTTTTGGGTTCACTGGCTTGGGAAATATGCTGCAGACAAAGACTTCTGAAGCCATCGTAATTTTCTCAGTGAGATCACCAATGCAGAGGTTCTTAAGCAATCTGTGATGCTCTTGGAACACCTTCCATGATGATTGTTTCATGTGATTAGCAAAGTACGAGTTGGTGCCAAACCCGGCCACGGCATGAAAAGCAAACAAGGATGTTGCTGAGTCTCGTAGCAGTTTGTAGAAAAGTGCTTCAATAGGTATATATCGTCGTTTCTTTGATGTGCCTGATATCATTCAGATATGCTCACATTGTATTTGGTGGAAGTGCTATACCAGAAGCAGTAGAACATCGGGTGTCCCTGGAAAACACGACTGACTGTGGACACCATGCAGTGCCAATCTTGCATCTGCTTCTTCATGTGTGGATTTCACAGTCCTCAAATCAGTTACATCCTTAGATGATTTAATTGACGCCCAGTTCATCTTTGAACCTCCTGCAACCATAACCTCTTTATCTTCAGACGTCTACAAACACAGTTCCTCTGACAAGAAGTGTGCTAGGCCTGCTTTATTCTCAGCCATTGCCCAAAAATTTGACCAGTTTTGAGGAAGAGGTACATCACGGCCTTCCAAAAATCACTTGATTTGCCGTGTTCCTTTTCTGCGCTGTTTTCTTGTTGTGTCCTTCATTGTTTCTTGTCTGTATCTGTCAAATACAATATCAATTGATGATATCGAAATTCTGTGTTTAGCACTGCCTCTAACATGCACATTTTCCAGATATGAGCCTAGACTACCTTTCGATTAACGAGACTCATCGTATGCTCTAAATTGGTGATATTTAAAGGAAATATAAACTTAGAGTAAATGTTTCCTCGTGTTCATTTGCGTGACATTTGCAGTTCTACATGTCTTGCAGGAAGGTGCTGTCGCACACGAGGTGCTGCACGCCCTCGGTATGGTCCACGAGCAGACCAGAAGTGACCGCGACGACTACGTGTCGATTAACTTCGACAACCTTCGACCGGAGGGCCACTCTGAGTACCGTAAATGGAAAACGAAGAATGTGCAGCCTTACGACGTGCATAGCTTGATGCATTATGGTGCAAAGGTGATCCTTTACTGGATACTTAACAGCATTAGTGCCTATAAAAGCAGCCAGAAACTTGAAGAGCGTTCCGTATACCACGTTTCTTGCGAGAAAAAGAATATCTGGCAGGGCCTTGCAAAATCACGTGAGGGATAAGTGTCCATCTTGGGAGTTTGCTTAGTAGCATTCGAGCCTATCCAAGCAAAATGTCGGCCACTGGATTGCTTGGTCGGTGAGGTTGGAATGTTTGAAAACTGCTGGATTGAATTCACTGTTTCCGTTCCATAAACGGTGATTTTTGCTGCAAGTTAACTTAATGACACGCGTGCACGGAATGCACGCATACCTTCTGTCACAGAAAACAGTTTTGATTTAGACAACTTACGGTGTCAAGTTGTCCGGCCTCAGTCGATGTAGCCTTGGTTTCTGGGCCTGGACAGAAATGATGCTTCGTTAATGCTCGAGACTAGACCGTACAGTTTGACTTGTCGTTTCATTCGCCGAACGTGGTCTCCAGCAATAACGGACGGTCAGTTCTTTGCGTACCCAAAAATTATTTATCTTCTGAGCTTAGAACAAGTTGACCCCAATTTTATAACATTAAGTGAGCCGCTTTAACGGATATGCAGTGACAATACCTCGCTCTATATCAAATAAGACACCTGTCAACGCACCGTTGTTTTGATCAACTTAGTATTTCTTAAAAAACGTTCTAAATCAGCAAGCATGACCAGCGTTTCGAGTTGCTGGGCGCCTAGGGGAAAATTTTAGCACGACTAAAACTATACTGAACAATTACCATAGCAGAAACGTGGCAGATCCAATGCATCTGGGCTCAAGTTAGTCATAAAAATGGCGTCGAGTAACTTAGCACCAAGGCTGCCCTCCGCAACAATATTCCATTTTGATGTTCGCTGGGTAACGGCAATACATTTATAATCTCACTGTCCGGATTCTGCGCTGTTGTTAGTTGGTAATAAATGTGCAGCTCGGAAGCAGCCTCTATCAGGCAGTCAACTCATGTGACTATCTAGTATTTTTGGCTTGCTCTTACTGTAGGTAGGAAAGAGGCTAAGGATCCACTTTGATTCAAATCTTAAACGATTAAGTAGACCATGTTAAAATGTCTAACTTCGGATATCATATCTCAGAAAGGTCCAGTCGGATTCGTCTGTCCACTGCCCTCAAAAAACGCTGTGAGAAATTCTTTCTACTTTTTCAAGAGAGGCTATCAAAATAGGAATTTATGAAACAACTTAAAAGTTGCATCCAACTAAAACAAAATCATAGTTTATGAGATTTTTGAATACATACAGTACCTCAAATAATATTGGGTCATGTTCTTGATATCGTTGTTTTGCAATGCTATGACTATATCTTTTTTCCTTCAATTTCATAAAATGACAGGTCACGTGACGTAATTAATAGTAGTTTAGTATCGAATCAAAAATCAAAGTTTGCAGGTTCTCTGTTTTCAGAAAATACATATTTTCAAGAAGTTGATTTTTATACTTTTCTAGATCTTTAGCTAAATACGTAAACTTTTAGAGAAAGTCCCACATAAGCGTTTTCATCTATGAAGCACGCTTAGGTCTCCGTGTATGGAATAGCACGCGACAGAACCAGCATTTCCCTTATCTTTAAGCAAACCCGGGCTGCTGTCCATAGTCGTCAGTGTTCCGAAAAAGCGTAAGAGCAGGCAAGTCTTCGAGAGATGTTGCCGTTCATTACAACTAAAGCATGTGATCACGATAGCTTTACTCTCGCGTCGACGGAGCGCCTCACATAATAACGGTACCCTAATACAACGTGCATGGACGATTTCAACCCTTAACTTTATGGTACAAGTGATGGGGGGCGCAGCACTGAAATACATGTAAGTGGGGGACTATAGCCCCACACACCCCCGTGGTACGCTGTAAATACAATTGTTACTGACTTTTCAGGAATTCAGAATAAATTACAAAAAGCCTACTATTTCTGTCAAAGCCAAGTTTCTAGAAAATCTTATCGGAAACCGCAAAGAGATGTCCTATTACGACGTGAAGACGTTGAACATGATGTACAACTGTTCAGGTTTGTTTGATTTGTTTTCCTTTCCTTTAATGGAAGGCCAGCCTGCTGCTGTGGCCCTAAACGCAATTCGAAGGTATAGTGATGACGTACAATGTATCTGCCATTAGTATGACGCGATTTGGACCCACGTTTTTCAAAAATTTTAGAGAGCCACCGGTTCAATTGAGCTCGTGAAATGTTTACAACGTTAAGTCTGGCTCACACATTTCAGTGCTATTTTGATTGGGGTTTCAAAACGCCAAAATGGCGTATTACTAGACAATTGAGCAACGTTAATTATCTTGACCTGGTCACGTGTATCAGCTGCAGAACCTTGCTCGAGACTGTACTTCAAGACTGACCAATCACACTATGTGAAATCTGAAAGTTCATTCTAAGGTCGAATAGTGAGAGTCATTAGTCATGTGAACGTCCGCGATGTCAAAATCCTGACCAACGTAATACCAGTAGCCGGAATTGGTTGCCAGAGACAAGTTCAAGTGATCAAAACCACTGCTCGAGGCAGTAGTCCCCCATCGTGATTTCGGTTGCTTATCCACCCTACATGATACCTCTTACTGTCGCCAATATACCTGAATTGCGATTGATGTATTGGCCGTTAGATTGTTCTCGTCAGGGTTGATTGACTGTTATTTAACCAATTCTGGTGCAGGATCAGTTTAAAATGTCTGTAACGAGACGATGTATATTTATGTACCCGGACCGTTGATAGGATTCTTTCACGGGATATCTTGAATACTCTACGCTGGCGAATGCATGCCTCAACGTTTGATGTCGTAATTTTCGAATTTCCAAAAATAATGTGTGTGCATCTTACCCAGAAAGCAATTCCCCTACAAACAATACGTTTAGAGCGTATTTAACGATTGCACTCCATTTTGCAGGTATGCCCAAAATGTATTTTGCACAGCCAAGTACAGTTCTAAAAGCTCGGTAATGAAAGATTTGGAGTCGTGTTTTATTTGTAGCTGGCTGTAATCTTCAATGCCAGAATGACGGCTACTCTATTAGAGACAGTCAGGGTACTTGTCGGTGCACCTGTCCCGATTACTTCAAGGGCACGCACTGCGAGCTGATTGATGACAAAGGAGGTACTTTTCACATTTGAGACTTGCTTTCGTCAAAGTTAAGAAAACCTTACGTAGACCAAAATATTGTCCCAGAAACACTGGCGGCTTACCGACCAGAAGATTTTCGTCAATGTTTAAAATCACTTGAGCGACATTAATTATGTATTGTATGTAAATGGTTAAGCTTGATCGTGAAAGCATTCTTTTCCTTGTGACCTACAATGTGTTTTTTAATGCACGGATTCACCTATCATGGCGGACATAAAAATGCTCATTGGTATTAGACATCGTGCCCACAAAACAATATAGAAGTCACATGATGATTACAGAATGTAGGAAGCAGTATGACCTGGTGGGATAAGTGTTTGCCTCCTTTACTCAAAGTCGTGGGTTCGAGTCCAACTGAGACACACTGCTAGACGCTCGAGTCAAGTCTCCACCTTATCACCTCTGTTTTAATTATGAAAAGAGCATACATTTTTGAGCAGTGCAATCCGTCCACCAGAGAGGTCTACGCATGCCGATACAATCAATTTGTATCACACCACCTGCACTTATTTTTTACATTTTACATTCTATTTTCGTGCAGATTCAAGATAATGCTTTAAGTTCGAGTCTGAACTCGTTTTCACTCAAGATTATAGCTCGAATGTAAGAGCCATCAAATGCGAACTTGGACTAGATATTGACCACCAAAATCCAGAACAAGCACATTATAATTGATGTTTATCTTCATTTAGCACAAAAGTAGAATGTCACATGTCAACGAAAACAGTTGCAAGTTCGGTACCGAGTACCTGAAATACCTGAAATACTTGAAATACCTGTCACGGACAGGATCATTGGGCATATGCTTGTACATTGATCCCCTCCCCAGACACAGAACTCCAGGGGTGACGTTGCCTGTAAGCATCTCGGTACCGAGTAGAAAGAGTAGACCCGAGGAGTGAACATGGTATTAGTGTATCATTATTGCCATCGACAAATTTTATATTCTACAGGCTGCAGTGGGAAATACAAACTCCAAGATGCTGGAGATGTGGTCACGATTTTCGGAGAAAGCACTAAAGAACGAGACGATAGACAATGTGTGTATCTTATTGAGGTGAGCAAATTTGCTAGGAACAGTTATTGGTCACATGTAAACAGAATACTGACTGATGTCGTCTTATTTGAAGCAGTATATGTAATTCTTCTACTGCAATGCATTCTTGCATTAAAGGTGTCAAAAAATGTGTCATTTAGGTCAGTTTTTACGTTTTTTTCCAGAGTTCAAGGATTCTTAGAGTCCATTTCAACGCTTTTTTCCTGAAAAGAATTTTCCGCTGCTATGCCACATTGGAAGTTCGCTTTAATCTCATTGGCCAACTCGGCATTACGTAAGTTGCAAAACGCTATTTCTAATAGAGATGGAACTCTCTACAACTTATTAGTGTTTGTCACTAGTCTCATTTGGTAAATTCTTTTTAAACAATTGTTCCGGTGTGACGTACCAGGGTTGTGTTGTCCTTAATAAAAGCACGTCAAAATCTAGGCAGTATTTTCATCCTACGTTCTTGCATATGTTACGGAGTGATTGTTTGTGAAGGGTTAGGTTGCGCAGTTGGCTGCGAAGTGGACTATACGTGTTGCAAAGTAGACTGTTAAGGCCTACGGGTGATTAGAGTGGCCTGTGTCTTTAATAGTTAACTTTCGAAATATTGAAATTCACTAAACCGCCAGACGGCGATCAGGTCTTTGGTTGACAGGCGTTCACCGGCACCTACAGATGCCATGTTATGGGGACGATAGGTTTCAACCAACTGTTATAAATATCATTTTAATACCTTTCCTGCTATTATAGTGCCACTACTGTCCGGGGGGTGGGTGAACTAATGTCCTTCGACGAAGGCAAACCTTTTCACATTGGATGAACAAGGACATGGTATTACTTTCATTTATCACTCCGAATAAGTATCCACCGAGAAAGCCACCCTGCTCCGTTGATAAAGCGTGAGAATTTCAATCCCAGCCGGTGTAAAAAAGCTGAAATAAATTTGTAAACTTAAACTAATCCAACGGTGGGAGAAGCCGACAGTAGAAGATGTCCCTCTGCGTCTAAATTAATGAACCACAATGTAGTAGGCGAACTTCTGTCAACTAAATCTGAGTCGACATCAACCGGAAGTCCATTTCGGGCTTCCATTACTCTCGAGAGCATCGCTGTAGTTAGCCGGAATAGAAAAAAAAACGTTTGGGAGATCGCGAGGTTACGGTCGAAACACTCTACTTTCGCTGGCCTAATTTTTCGCAATCTCGACAAACTGACATAAGGACTTTTGGAATATTCTGTCGGTCGACTGAGTTCTCCGGCACACTCGTGTGTGTTTGAAATACAGTATAGATGTAATCAAGTATGTCCTTTACGCATGCGTATTATTTACTCAAGTAGCTTCGTAGTATGTCATAATCCGGTGAGGGAAGTTTGGTGATTGCGAACAACCATTCAATAGTCCTACTCAATGACTTTCAGGCTTTGCGGAACCCGACCACCGGAGGATTTCTCCACCCTTGACGGTAGTGGTATGAAAAAGTTGTTGCTGGTGTTCCGCGAGTCAAGATCATTTCGCCATTCGGCCAAATACAATATTTCGATATTTGCGTCAGATCCTACAGGTAGTATGACTAGTTAAGGCATACCGTGTAGTGATAGTGGGTTTGAGCACCGATGAACCGATGAGTGCGAAAGCCTTGCATCACAAAACTTGAGTTTTCTAATTTCAAATAGTGCCATTGCTGTAACAGACAAGGTTAGCTAGTTTTGGTCATAATCTTAAAACTGTTAAAGAATCTTTCAAATTTTGTAAGTGCAATGAGTAGATAGGGAACCCGTACATTTATAGCACTTTAGCGACGCATTGTCACCGCACTAAGGTTAAGAAGGTTTTGGCGGTGAGTTTAACATTTGAATGCAACTAATTTACCATTTCAAGGTGACTTAGAAGTATGCTGATTCCACCTATGTCATCATAATCGCAATATGACCTTGACCTATTTCAGATCCCTGTTTAAAGAACCCTTGTCCAGTAGGTGCTGCGTGTATCTTCCAGGCGCCCAGTTCATTTCGATGCCTTTGCCCGCCGGGAAAAGCTGGAAAAGACTGCAATGTTAAAGGTTCAACACGTTCAGCTTGAGCGAGAACTCTTCTATGTGTTTAACTTTGCGGGCTTATTCTTTCAGCGAATTACGTACGACACCTAGCAGTTACTTTGTACTTTTCGCTGTATTGAATACGTTAATACGCGTCCACCGTGTTACATGTGTCTTAATCTTTTGCCGTGCAATGTGTGAAACTAAGATTGCGGCCAAGAAACGATTTTTTCAGTTTATGCTCATGGCATAAGTTTTTTAGTGCCGTTATAGCTTAATGAAGTTCAGGGATGAGTACGGCGTGCGGATAGAATCCTCCGATTACGTCGCTAGTCATGCTTTCAGATCCGTGCGTGCCTAATCCTTGTCATGAGAAAGCGACCTGCAGCGGCGTGGGTGACTCCTTCAAGTGTAAATGCCCGTCTGGCTTATTTGGAACGGCTTGTGACTCCGCAGGTATGATCAACGTTCACCATGAAATTGCTTAGAACCCAAGCATTGCCACGTGATCTGAGACATCGTTGTATTTCCGTTATTATCACAATAGAGGCGGGCACCGCAAAATAAATGTATGTATACCACCCCCCTTCCCCCTGAGCACCGACATTGCCTTTTACGGATAGCATGAAAATTTTATGCGCACACTAGTGTAGCCTACCAATCAGTCAATTTGAAAATAAATCTACGGACTTCTCGCATTCGAGGAATGCCGTTGAACTCATGCTGTGTCGTACAGTATGCAGGAGCGACCGGAATGATTCCAAGTAGCAGACTGAGCAAATAGATATTCGATGACATGCGTTTAGTTGTTGGTCGTCTCTGCCAGCTTATCGGTCACATTATGTATCTATGTCGGCTCTGGGATTGTCAGCCTCACTTCTTTTAAATTCATGCATCTGTATTGACTATTTCTAAATGTCTCAACTCTCAGGGGCTTGAGCGGTTGGTGAAAACCATTGCTTGATATCAGTAGTGCACTAGGATGTCACATGGGAGACTTCGTTAGCCCAAAATGCGATGTGCTGGCCCAGTTGCTGTCACTTATCTAAATCCAGTTGTGGAGAGGGTCGACGACATGTGTGTCCTTTAGAGCAAATTTGATTGACTGATGCCTAGGGCTCAGCAATTTTATACGCAAACCTGAGGAAACAGTGATACGATTCTGCCATCATATTTTGAATATTGCCTTCAAATCTGTGCTGGACAAAGTAGACGTATTTTACGGTGGTAAACCATTCTGATTTATTTGTATTGTGCTCCAGTCACCTCGGCGTTGTTTTTATAGCAATCTGTGCTTTACCAAGCTATATATTTCACTCACCAGTAACCGGTAAATCGGCCGTCATCGAGTTGAAATTTATGTCACTCTGGTAAATTCTAGACATCACCGTAAGTTGTACTCTATTTTAGATCTGAAGACGAATTTCTGTTTACAAACATTTGATGTGAACAGTTCAAGTGTCTTGAGGAATTTTTCCTTTTTTGAAGTTAAAATTTACAAGGCTGCTATACACCCGCCTTAAACTATTTTTAGATAGACCACGTGCCGTTATGAAATTGTTACAGTATGTCAAGTGAAAGGTAATGGGGCTATTCGGAGAATTCTCCTCAAGGTGTCGCTGCTGTACTAGTGGTGATTGAATTGCGCATGCGTGGCTGTCTGCATGTAAACAACTGGTAAAAGATGGAATTTTTATCAAAATACGTCGTCGCGCTGAGCCTTATTACTGCTAATTTCCCTGGTGCAAGTCTTCGACAGGTGGCCACAAATTCCCAAAAGACCTAGGGTTACTATATTCGTGGACAATTGCGGTCAACAGGGTCAACTAACTGACAAAAAGTGTGTGGATGCTGAAGGCCCGTGTGTGCTCTATGACTATGCAGCTCCATTCGTTCGGAGACTACACAACATTACTTGGTAAGTTTTTAGCAATCAGTTTCTATCAACATCGTTCGGTGATGACATCCCCACCAGTTACCCCACTGAATAACAGTTTTATTGAGTGGAACTAAGTGTTTCTGTTTGGAAACTCACCCGATGTCGGGTAGGCTAGCAGCACATATTCATATTGTCCTGGGTGGGAGTGCTCCCAAAATAAGAGGTGTATGGTACGTGATGCACAGAAGTCAAGAATGACTTTTTCACAGCAGTTTCTCTTCAAAACTATGCTGTTTCCAATCAAATTCTCTAGATGAGTGAGTTTCCTTATTTTATCGTGGACCCCACCCCCAGGACCACCAGCTCAGTTATCGAATTAACATGAATAAGCCTTAATTCAGTAAATGTCGTAACATTGCATTGGAAAAAATTGACACCTAGAATGAATTTTACTTGTTGAGATCAGAAGCACATTTTAAGTGTCATGAAAAATACACATTGTTAAATCACTTTTAGCCTGTTTCACATATTTTAATTCAGATATTAAATAAGACTTGGGTACAAAGGTTATTAGTTTCTACACATAAACATGAAGATGAAATGTCAAGTATGTTCTGCCTTACAAAAGTAGTTTTGTCTTGTCTTTTCTTTTACAATTTGCTAATATTTCTATTCTGTTACAGGCAAGAAAAAACAACTGAAACCAACCGCCTGACCATCTATTTCACCGTTGGACAAAGTGAAAAGCAATCCTTCAGCAATAACCTGAGAGAATTGAACGTAATTCAGAAATTCAGCACCTGATATGCCTGATTATGGACTCCCTCGCAATGTTGTTTCTTTCTGTGCTTTTTCAGTTTGCCATTTGTTTTTAAATACACTGATAATTGTTTATTCTCGAATCTTGTGCATAGCAGCTAGCTACAATTGAAAACATACAATAAGACAATCGATGCAGTCACTGAATGTCATTTCCCCATAATCTGTACCAAATTGAAAAGTTTTTACCAATAGTATAAAGCCTTTCTTCTGAAAGGAAAATTTAATGTCACTCAGCTTTTGGCTTTCATTTCACTGGGTTCTAGTTTCAGTGGCCTATAGAAGCGCTTGTAAAAAAGTTCCAGTTTCAACACGTGGCTTTCTTTCATGTAACCTCATTCAGCCTCAATAACATCCACAATTAGACCCTTGAAGGTGAATACAGCAGCATATCACTTGAATGGTTTTGAGCCCAAAATCAGACTTTGAACTAGACCAAAGTGTGACTAGGACTTCTTCAGCTTCAGTCCCTCATGTTTCTTCCAGGAAAGGAAATAAGATATTGTCCACACATGACTCATTGCCTATAAAAGGGCATCCTCATCAACAAGGCTTATTTGTGTAGCAGTCAGATATAGTTCATCTGGATACACAGACACTCCACTGGCACATTGTCTTATGGTAACTTAGTACTGTGATTCACATTTCTCCAGGACCACTGACTTGCACATTGTGCCATGCAGCACTGCTGGTGTGTGGAATTGCTGTGGGAAGAGAATGGAGTAACAAAGCTTGTCTATGATACAGCTTGAAGTGGCCTTAAAATGTCACTGAACCTGGAACAAATATTGAAATATGAATAATTAAGTACTCCAGATTGGATCAAAAATGTTATCCCTATTTTTCAAAAATATATGGTGATTGGTGTACAGTTTCACATAAAAGTAAATAATTACTATTTTCAGAAAGCAAGGGTGTATATAATGAGTATTGCATAAAACTGTGTCTTTATTTTTTATCCCTAGCCATAACAATTCTTTAAACGCATCACTTGTCTGTAAATAATACAATTTTTTTGAGACAACTTCAAACCTTTGTTACCCATTTTCAAACCTTTTTAGTTTTGATACTTTCAGCAATTTTAAACTCAGATTACAGGTTCATGGGTCTGTCAAGCATACTTCTAGCCTAAGGTTGAGGGAACCGTTTTTCTTTTAATAGAAGATATGAAGACTTGGGTCATTTAAAAATGATGGATAATCTTTCTGTTGTTTAAGAGTAATTACAAATCGTAAGGACCATCAAAAATGCAATTTTCACAAAAATGGCAGTCATTTGAATTTATAACGACTTGCAACATTTCAAGGCATGAGTTAAGACTGTTCAGTAACTGTGAATTCGGAAAATGTAAAATATTTTCGTGGTTTTACAATTGATACAAGTAGCAAAACAGTTTCATGAAATCAACTTAGAAGGGACTTCGTGAAGAATTACCTCACCATGCTCTTTTCCCGAAACATGTATTACCTATTATTTCCACACATTCAGTTGTACCAAATATTACAACCCCCCATGCTAATCCCCCCTCGGGACTTGAATAAGTAATTTAACAAAATTACTTTAAAAAATAGCTGTTCCTTTTCAAAGGTTTTGTTCGTTGTCTCCAATATTGAAAGTAGGCTTTGAAAACAGATCTGCACTGGATGGGAAGATCTTGTTGGTTAGCTGCAGTCAAATGCTAAAAACCAATTTTTGTCCATTCAGGGACGGTGCAGAAGCGATGCATATCTCCTCTGCACGGTACAAGCCTTCAAACCTAAAAACCAAAGGTTACGTGAAAACTGACGTGACAGATTTCCATTTCAACGTTTAATAGATTTCCAGAAGACATATGATAGGGAGTAAACAGATAGTCTAATGCAATGGATATTTATCACTCATGTACCCTTTGGCATTGAGATTGGATTGTAATCTTAACTCATTAACCTGTATCGAGTTGACAGCATAAACATTCAGTATTGACTGATGTAACTATCACTGATAAACTTTTAGAAATCATTCCAAACAATAATAATGCTTTGATGTGTGAAAAGATCCCGATTGCTACGTCAAGTGTCGTATCACATATCACAACATACAAAGATTAACCAGACTCTGACTGGTGACTGACTGCCGCGAAGTCGACATCGGCGAGTTAACAGGCATCGGTAGAATAATCATGAAATAATCGTTAAAATAATCACAAACCTTACCTTTGTACGAGGTCGTACTTACTTCCTCTCACAGAAGCACCCTTTTTACGCAATCTCAGATTCAGTTCGCACGGCTGCAAGCCATTTCACCATGTATTTAAAGGGCTCGCGAAATCGAGGCTGTTAATCTATCACCACTAGTACACGCACGCCCTCTAGTTGTTGTAGATTTTCCGAATAGCCCCATTGCAGGGCTAACACAGGAGCGATGAAGAACTGCCAATTATTTCTAATCCCAAGTGCCTGTTTTCACTTAAGACTTGATTCAGAAATTTGGGGTTATGCTGCACACAACTATTTCAAAATCTTACTTGAACGGAAGAGCAAGGCCTCTGAGAATACACACATGATTGCTGGTTACTTACATATAGACACACCCGCCGTACAGTATTTTAGCTAGACCACTTACAGTACAGCTGTGCAACTGGTTACAGTATGTCGAGTGAGAGGTACTGTAATTGGAGCCAACTTACTAATCCTAAAGGCTCGTTTGACTTGAGACTTCATTCAGAAGTTTGATGTGGCGCTCCACACAACCATTTCTGAAACATAACTAAATGTCTCTTGAACGAAAGAGCAAAGTTTCTGAGAATATATACAAAACTGTTACTTACTGGGACAATTTTCATCAATTATTTCTATGCTGTGGTACGCCCATAGTCACTTGCTAAACCTTTATTCACCAAGTGTGAGGTGGGAGCACATTACACGTACTACATGTAAATGTCTGTCTTAGTCTTTTAAAAGTCCTTTCTGATGAAACAGACTCTAGAAGTCACGTGCCTGTTGCATAAATAATCAGGTGGTACCAGTGGTTTCGATTAAAGTTTTCTCTGACGGAAAGCGGGTTTACAGCCAACTTAATGGTTTATCGGCTCTCCGTTGAAGGCACTGCATGTACTTGTATGCCTTAAAGAACATTAACGAAACTGTTGAATCGTCATGGTCATATTTTGTTTCTATCTTTTAGAAGACAAAGCTAGACTTGAAAGTGATTTTGAGGAGTCTTTTGGTTTCTTAAAGAATGTGAACGGCGACAACTTTGACTGGGTCATGCAACAGGTAAGCGTCAATTGTGTGTAGTTTTTTGTGGGTGACATAAACTCATACGCGAATGTGTAACGGTCCCAAGGGCAACGTCATGAAACTGGGAAAAATGCACGCGTTTAACCATATTTGCTTTATTGGACTCAGTTGCCGAGAAAGCTCATTTAAGGTATGTGACGTAAATCGACTGTGTAGAAGAGCTCCAGAAGGATCTGACAACGTCTCTTTACGTCAGAGACTATCAGCATGTTTTATTGACACGAAAACACTACATGTAAGTCTATTTTGAACTACCAGTTTGCTTCCTCCAATTTCATTACCTTTTTGTTTGGAATTCATGTGCTAGCTTATCATGGTTATCATGGTTTCTGCAGTTTTTACATGTTCATTGGTCTGATCACGAGACAAAGGGCACCTATCACCAAGGCGGCTTTGAAAGTGTTTTGGACATGTCGGACAGTATCGCAGATTCAGCCGCTATCTGTAAACTGCAAAATAAACAAAGAAAGGGATTTTGGGGGTGACCAGAGTTTCGCAAAGTCTGACACCCGGTCACCACTGTTTTTTTTTTTTAGTCCTGGTCATCCGCCCTCACTGAAAGTTCATTGCGTTTCCTCAAGTATTACCCTCCTTTAACTGAATCAACTTCAGTTTCCAACACTTCTCTCGGTGGACATGAAGTGCAATTCTCCATCAGTTTGGCATATCGCGTGATGCCAATCACCCGGTTCCCGTACAAACTCGTGCATTTCCAAATTACAAATTGTTGAGGTCTCACCCCCCAAGAAATCNCCCCCCCGAGGCTACAAATTTATAGGGTGCAGTGCTTAAGGCGTCTTCGCCGCCAATTACTCTAATGTGGTGTTGATGCAGCCAGCGTTTTTATTGGTTTATCGACGGGAAAAATTAATGGCGAAGGGGCCTGGCGCATTCGTGTGTTGGAAATTTTCTAAAATCGGTAGAATCTCAGAAATGTAAAAAATAGCAAAACGTAAATATTAGATGTTTGGAGACTACTAAACTAATTTCTTATTCCGTTCCTTATGAACTCGTTCACGACAGTTCAAAATATTTGTAAGTGACATCTCATTTTCTTGTTTACTTGCGTCTCTAGGGATCTTCTGGAGTCGCGAACACGGGCCCATTTGGTGGATACCGGTCAAAGAAGTATGCTTTTGTCCCTGTCAAGTCCGTGCAAAATATGAGGAGAGGCTCCCATGCTAGTTTGGTGTCAAATTACTTGTGTAGGTATTTTTCTGTTGTTTTTTCCAAATAGTTTTAACTTGTACGATATGCGCAGCTTATTGTTGAAAGCGATACTGTGCGCTTTCGGAGACCCCATATCCCGAATATCAAACAAATGCATACCACGGGATTCACAAATAAGTCGCAGTGTCAGCTCGCCTTACATCGAATTCTGGACTTATTCTGACAGACATTCAAATCAATCCAAGTAAGCTCGCCCCTAAAATACAATGTACATACTCATACTCTACGTGGTCTAACAAAACTGTCACGCAAGCAGTGAAAACGGGTGTTAAAAACATTAACTTAATTTGCAGAAGCATTTAAAGCTGTAGAAAAAATAATCGCGTGCTTATCCCTTACTTGAATTGCAACTGCTTACGATTTTGCAGTCGCGACTGAAAATTAACCCGCCGTGCGGGACCTTATCCATAAGTATGTGCCTTAAACTTAATATCCACAAAACTGCAAAACTATTTTCTGAAGGTAGAACGTCTTCGGGTCTAAATATTTAACTTGATAGCAATGTGCCATTCACTGGGTCACGTGACGATGTGTATTTAGTAACATTCAGCAAAAAAGAACAGGAACAACATCAATACCATGAATAAATCTCCTTTGATAATAGGTCAAGATTAAATGTCAAAAACTCTGTTTTTTTTTCTAAAATATCATTTCCTTCCCGTTTCGTTGATACACCTCAATGGTTGTAAGCTCGCAAAAACATTTCTGGTGCCTTTGAATGATGCTCGAAAAGGCGATGGTTATACATGTATTTGACGGGAAAAGTCGTTGCACAGGTAGGTGAAAAGCGAGAACCTCGCGTTAACGCAGGATCATGCAAGACTCGGGCGAGATATCGGCGTGTATTACAAGCGAAACTATTGATTGCACTAGCTTCTTTCATGACACTTTTTTGCCTATGAGTGTACGTATCCTGCCAGATTTTCAACACAACCTCTTCATTACAAATGCTCAATTCTTACCGTTGGCTGAAATCAACATCCCTATTTTACTCCGCCAGCAGAGCGTTAAAGGCGAAGGCAACCTTTTACCATGTCATTTTGAGCTAAAATAATGTTGGTTGGTTATCCTAGACATATTTTTCACTTAATTACAGCTTTTCGTAATTTTATTAATTGTTCGTTCACTTTTCCGGAAGTGACGTTTTAGGAGGCAAGCGCTTCCCGCCAATTTCTTTTCACATAGTCTGACTGTGAGAGCTGCCGAGTCAGTCATTGTTCTACCTCGGTTGTGTTAAGTTCCGTCGTCGTTCGCTTTCATTTACTAGTCAGTCAACATGCCAAACTGTTGCTGCGTACCGGGATGTAGTAATTATCGGCTCACGCGCGCTTTGGGAGTGCCTTTGCATCGCTTTCCGATGTATGACACACTTCGCCGTACTTGGCTCGTTCGTGTGAAGAACGCAGCGTTACCCGTCCACGCAACGTACAAAGCAGTGGAGAATTACCGTGTGTGTGGCAAGCACTTTCTGCCGTCCGATTACGAAAGGGATTTGTACGCTGAACTGATGAAGGTCCCCGCGAAACAACGCCTGAAGAAGGATGCCATTCCGTCTGTGTTGATTCCCGGCAGTGCCCCGTCGCCACCCCCGAGAAGTGCGTTTTTGAAGCGAGAAGCCTCGCGAGCTGTGGCCAGTACAGTGACTGGAGCCAGTGGAGGCACTTCATCTACTGTCACCCGTGCCTCCGAACGTACCCCAGAGCGTGCAATTCCTGGAACCAGTAGTGATTCGCCCTGTGCTGTTTTCTCCAGCCCAGAGCCTCT
This sequence comes from Phoronis australis, assembly GCA_002633005.1. Lineage (NCBI taxonomy): Eukaryota > Metazoa > Phoronida > Phoronidae > Phoronis > Phoronis australis. Next base: position 79,450 of record NMRA01000016.1, read on the forward strand.
AAGCAGCCCTGCAGCGATATTGAGTAGTGGGAGTGATTACAGGCCCAGTTCGACACCCAGTGAAGAGGACAGTTCGTCGTCCAGTGAACAGATCGGTGAGCCAAACTTTGATAAGTTTATTGTGGACTTGTCTAAAGTGTTGGAGCTATTTAGAAGGTGCCAGGTGTGTGGCGAGGGAGTCACACGACACAATGTAAGCAGTTTGGGTGCTCAGGTCACCATCCAGTGGGAGTGTGTCACGGGACACTCTGGCAAGTGGGACAGTTGTTCCTCTGTCCGTGGTATGCCGGAGGTCCACTTAACCATGTCCAGTGGTGTGCTCTTCACTGGAAACACGTTTCAGTCGGTGAAGACAATGATGGACTTTGGAAAAGTCAAGTTTTTTTTCGAAAACAACATTCAACAACATTCAGAATTCCTATTTAATACCAGTTGTCAATGACGCATACATGTCACAACATCTCGAGTTGGTGGCGGAATTCATGGAGAAGGAGAACTTGTCTGACTCACCAGGGCGGTCCGCCAAGTATACCACATACACTCTAATGGAGGAAGAGACCAAAAAGATAATTGATGTGGAACTCGGAACAGCACAAGCATTCAATTGAGGTAGGCATAACAACGCACACAGTGCATTTGCACCAAGATGTGTCACCACGTCTGTCTTCAGTAGCCGCCTCGTTTCTCTCAACAGCTGCCTGTGCCTGTGTGTACTCTGCCTCGTTGTACTCGGGCTCAAACATGTACCCACCCACTGAATGTCCGTGAAAAAATTCCTCGTCACCACTGCTGTGAACAAGGTCTCCGTCACTCACACTACTGTCACTGTGATACGGGTCACCGACTCCAGCCATTTTCAGCTTACAACACACTAAACAATCCCTAAATCCAACGCAGTTGAGTTCTCTACTAACCTATCTTGCCGCAGAATACTCGCCGATGGAAAGTGGTGGCGACAATTGGTGAAAAATAGCACAAAACAAAAGTAGAATAGAACAGATTCGCACAGTAAGCTCAACGCAAAACCAAGTGGCGGGAAGCGCTTGCCTCCTAAAACGTCACTTCCGGAAAAGCGGACGAGTAATTAATAAAATTACGATTAAGTGAAAAATATGTCTAGGATAACCAACCAACCTTATTTTAGCTCAAAATGACATGGAAAAAGGTTGCCTTCGCGTTTAAGCTGTGGCCGATGCTGTGGGGTCGTTTCCGCGTTAGAGCAGCCCTCAGGAAGCCACTTTTCTAGCTGATAATGTCACTGTAATGATCCAATAATTCGTAACGAAGGAGACCTATAACCCCAAATCTTCTGGCACAACGAGAAAGTTTTCAGTGCAGTCTTGAAGCACCCGGTAGTTGCAAGGTGTAACCGAGTGAACTTTACACAATCTGAGTAGGAACCCTCAAAGCCAAAGTTGCCCATTCTCGTTACCTAACTCCTTTTATCAGAATTTTGTATGACAGGAGCTTTGTACGTGCTGGTGGCGTTTAGAAATATGTGTTTATATGGACATTCTGCAGCTGTGGACCAAGGCAGGTGTCTCCAGTTCAACTACCACATGTACGGTGCCACGATGGGGAAGTTCGCAGTAATTTTGGAAAGCGAGGATACATCCAAGCGTCCAGTCGAGCATTTCGAGAAGAAGGGGAACCAAGGGACGTCTTGGAAATACCATAGCTTCAACCTACCGGCGAATTCAAAGCGACAACGAGTAAGTACATACAGTGTACCTGAGTTCCGTAGACGCGAGAACCTCACGAAAACGCAACGTCGGTCAAAACTTCACGGAATACCGCCATGTACTGTTATACCAATGCACTTCATCACACCAGCTTCATGCGAGAGATTCCTGAGTCTACGGAACTCAGCCCTGGGGTCTGTTTCACAAAACGTGACTTACAATTAAATCGGAGATTTGCTGCTCACCATTTCACAGTAACCTCATCGACGTTTTGCCTGGAAATACTGTAATTAGTACTAGTTTTTCTCAATAGGTAGCAGTTATGGATATACTTTCAGATAATTTATACTTGCGGTAAAAGAAATTTTTATTAATATATTTTAGCTATACATGTAGTTACTGTATGCCAGACCAAGTTTCTGCCAAAAGTCATTTAAGAATTAAGAACGTCTTTTATGACACAGAACCTTAGTCTGTAGACGTAAACATCAATACGTCATTGCAAATACTGTCTTGAAAATTATCTTTGTGTGTTCAAATAGGTGTTTTTAACCAATTTTCATGTGCGTTTACGTAAGTATTAGCAGGCAGCACGAGGTATGCGCACGCGTGACGCCTTGCGTTTAGCGTGGTGGAATAGGCATCATCAATAGTGCCAAGTTTACGGGTAATGGTAGGATATGACGTGCCCGAATTTTGAGAATCTGTTTTCCCCACTCAATAACGAGCATAAAACTTGTTATCAAAATACAGGCACGTTATATCCGACTATTGGTCAAAAAAGAGTTGCTTGATATTTCACTGCTGGCGTCGGAGTTATTGGTGGTGTGTTCTGTCTATTGAAGTGCGTCACTTATCGTACGCCGTCAGCCGATCATACGTCTCGAATTGAGACAGCGGGACTCGTCTGTGGTCGTTGTATTACGCTGTAACTTACAAATAATTATTAATTTTGGGTTGGCCTAAAAATTTTGAAAAGGTAGAAGAAACCGCTCTTGTCCGAATAAGAGTACTACTCAGCTTGCTATTTCGAGTGAAATGTGGCTTATAAATTGGTTTCTGTAGTTCTGACGGGAAGGCACCACTCCGTTTATTTTGAAAGAACGTACGCTTTACTATGCCTTCTTACTTGCAATACAGCAGGAAGTGGTAACCAGGAAGTGACAATTAGCTAAACGGCCGTTTTTTGTCCTGCTTCCCCAGGCTAATTTCAGGACTGAGTTTTAGCCCCTGAAACTTAAAAGTTTCATTTAAAAGAAAACAGATGATTGCATCAGAAAGAGTGAAGCTTTTTCTACAGAAGGATATCAAAAAACTCATTTTCAACCTTAAACATCGGTGTAATTGTACTTTGAAAATACCGACTTCCGCGCACGCAATCGCAACATCCCAAACAAAGTCACGGGTATTTACTCTTTTCCGTCGATTTATAGATGGCGCAGTAGTCAAGTACTCCCTCATTAGCATATCAAATTTGCATGATGTAAATGAGAGTTTTCGAGATTCTTGTCAGTTCTTAATTAAAATGACGTCCTTGCGTGAGTTAGTGATAGACAGAATGACAAAAGAATCTCATTGTGACGGATTTTAACAAGCAAGGAAATTTGTCTCGGCTCTGTTTAGAAGTAATATTTGAGGAGTTGTCCGGCTTTTTCCATGAACTAAAACGGAATGTTACTTATCAAATCACCAGGAAACGGGTGACCAAAGCGAGGCCAACGTATTGTTTCGCGCTGAGTTTGATCATGCTCTGCGTGAGAGAAAGTTCACGGAAAATTTATTAGGCCACATGAATTCGCTGCTACCACAATTGGACTCGAGGAGTACATATGACACTGACTTGCGATGCGTCAGCAGTGCGTTGTATAATGCTGAATTGCACATCAGTCAGACTTCCCGGGGGCGTACAAACCACCCGCCGTGGCTAAGTGGGCTAACACTTATTTCTCGACTGATAATTGCTTCTAAATCTGGTTTTAAGCAAAGTTAAAAGCAAAATGACAAGTCCTCGCATACGCACATGGAAGTATCTAAATACAATTAAATGTGTTTTCATGTGAAACCATATTCAATGTTATTATTCACGAGGGTCGAGTGGCTGTAGTTTTCTTAGAATGAGATCTGACCAATCAGATAGAACTGCGTTTCAAGTCATACACTATTGGCATCTAACGGTTCAAATTGGAAGCTCGCGTCGTGTGACGTCGTATGACATACATGTATGTGATGCGAGTCTCGTTTTGATATATCAACGGCATCTATTGGTCCAAAAAGAGGATCGTGCCCGAGTACATGCCTGGGAAGAGATGTGCCAAAGTGGTGTTATTTTATAGGTCATGAGTTAAGCTTTCAAACACAATGTTTGGATTGCAGACAACTTGAACGTTCACTTTTGAAATCACATTTGAACACACGTTAAAATGCGTCAATACAGTTGTTCCTTCCTGATTATCTCTTCCTGGTTACAGATATAAACTCGTCGTTGTCCGAGGAAGATTGTATTACTCTTCTTTTGAGTTTTTTTGGCGTCATACCTTCGTCCTTGGTGGTCCAAAAAGCGTCTTATGTGTCCCCACCTCGCATAGCGCGAGGCAGGGAGCATGCTATTCATGGTTGCAAGCCAAACAATGTGGTGGTCGCGATATCTCAAGAAAAAAACGTCATGTTTTGTTGTTATTTCTTATTGTTTTGAGTCTGGGAAATAAATCTCCAGACGCCAGTCAATTTTAGTGGCTTCAACCTCTCGCCAAGGCCACTTCGAGGAAGTGCAATTTTGACTTGGGAAAATGTTGAGCAACGAATTGGCAAAAGCTGCAATTTTTTACAACTGTTGATTTCACGGAGGAACTTTTCCATCAATGCACAAGGCTTGATAAGTAGATATCATATGCTCTCCATATGACATTAATGTTTTATTATACAATTAGTTAGTGGATAAATGTGCACGTAGCCAACCCTCTTTACTCGTACCGCTGTAGCACTAATTTGAGAAAACTTAGCAAAATATGTCTGATAGCAACAGAAATTTGCATTCGCTATTGAGCTACTAGATTAATTTTCTCTTGGCTTTTACAGATCGTTTTCAAATACACTAAATACGGTAGACTTACAGCCATGGCCATCGACAATGTGGTGACCTTTCCGGGAAAGTGCGCTCAAGTCCTGGCAGACACATACGGTGGGTATTGTAGAAACTGATGCTTGGATTTGACTTGTCATGTTTTTACCATTCAACTTACATAGGACATTGTCAGACTAACGCAACAGTTCAGTTTAAATAATGATTTTGTTTGCTACGTATTGTCATCTGAGATTTGTAAGACTGTGGCGTTTATCTTTGATCCCTATTTTTGTTACAGATGGACATCCGGTAAGTTGACTTGAAGGGGAAAGGCGACCGTTTCTTGATGTTACATTTGGTACAAACAATCACCCTAGATATCTTGGAAAATACATTTCACGTGTTAGCTACTGTTCTCCGAAAGTGCATTTACTACCCACGATAAACTAGGAAGTGACGTAACAGCCCGCCAAGTATCTTGGTAGTGCATGATCTTTCATTGAGAAAACATAATGTCCTATAGAAAAGATTGCGCAGGTTATTCATGTTTGTTCATTGGAAGTGAATGCACAGCCAAAATGCAAAGCATTTGTCGAGCCGTTTACGTCACTCTCCATTAGTAGTAATTACCCGCAAAGGAAACGGTTATTAACAGAAAAAATAAATGTTCAAGATAACCAGGGTAGGCATTTTTACTCCAGGTAACATCAAATGTACTGTGAATACCATATCAATTTTAAAACAATTTAAAGGATACAACTGTGAAGACTTTTAACCGATTTTAAAAGTTGTGACAGCAGTGCACTCTGTGTAAGTATGTGTGCACACGGCAATTTAAAAGCTATAGTTCCGTGGCTGGCGCTGTTGTCAAATCTCTGAAAACAATAGCGGACCGAAACACTAACTGGAGTGGATCTGGAAGCGATAGCGCTGTTGAATGGCAACTAAAGACACTAACTAGGGTTACAACCGTTTTAACTGCCGGTATGAACGTTAACATTCGCATAACAGTTACAAGTATAGAAAAAGTTGCAATCGGGTTTAGTTGGTCAGAACTCAGGTATAAATAAGTGCTATAGACCCGCCTCCCATCACCAAAAAACTTTTGATTGAGATCACTTACTGATTTGATGAGAAGTCGGTGTCAAATTGATCTTTCGTAAAATTGGAGAAATTGTAGACAGCTATTACTTGAGTCCGGGTTATCGTAGGCGCGAAAACATCACGAAAACGCAGACTCACAAGATATGGCGATGCGTTGTAAGCAATTAAACACCTCACCGTGCTTACATTTCTTGCGAGATTCTCGCGTCTACGGAGCTCAACCCTGGCTATTCAAGTTGGCGTGCCACGGCTTGTCATTTCGCTCTCCGCACGTGGCCTGAAGGTATGACGAACAGCAAGTTCTTTGCAAATCCAGAACTCGTTTCCCTTGTGAGTCACCATAAGGAAAGGTTAAGACCAATTTTACAACGGTTAGTGGTCCAAACATATTTCAAGGAAGGCGGGTGTATAACCTCTATGAATTAAAGATAGAATAGCAATTTTGTATACACAACAGTCTTGTTGGTGCGAGCTTGTTTCTTTCTGTGGCCGTTTGGGCGTGTTTGCGTTTTGCCTTACTACTTAAGATAAGAAGTCACATGAAATCTTTCATTCATCCCAACAGAATATGATAAACAATGGAATGCCGAACGCCAACCCTCCCCCCCTCAAAAAAAATGCCCCATGTACTTGGTGTATGTCGGTAATATTTACAAAATAGTCAAAACTGGTAGTTATTGATCGATTTACCTCCAAAAATTGTTATCGATAGTGCCAAGTTTGTCTAGTGGCCGACAATATCTCAGAACACAAAAAACAGACTAAAGTGAATTATAAATTGTGTATTATCCCACACACGCACAACACACAAACTCTTAATAATGATTCTTGACACGAAAATTAATCACAGTTCACAAGCGCCTCTTGGGGTCCTGCACAGTGCCACAACTTTTGGCTTGTCAGCATCACCGACTGTTCACTGCTTGGCTTGACTATTAAGCCGCCCCAGCCGTGTTTGAGCTTGATCAGTCACCAGCACTCACGGTCCACTAGTTGCACCGTGACGAAATATAAGGGTCACTTGATCCAACAAATTTTAACTGGCACGAGCTCCATCTGGCGCAAACATGAAATTAAAGCGTGACTAAACACAACTGCACTTCTCACAAACCACTGGTGGACTGCACCAAGCAACACGTGTAACAGCAATAACGTGACTGGCCACCCGCACTTGAAAAACAAAGCACATTATCACATGATAACTATACAAAGGGGTTAGCTCATTATTGACCGAGTAACAATAACCATCTAATTGATAACCAAATCATAAGCAAAGTGAGACCAAAATGTGACAGAAATTCAAGTTACACTTTTCACAAAGAGACCTAAGCTAAAATAAGGTGTAGCAAATTGTTTTCACTTCAATGTAGTGACAGAAGTCGATCGCCAATTTTATATTACAAGTGTGTTGGCATCTACATCAACTACTCTTAGGTTTTATTTTTTCACAGCCTATCCCGACACGCAGAAGAAACAACAAGTCATCCTCCTACCATCATGTCATTAAACGACTCGAAACTCTGGGAGCGACAGGGCGTTCTTCAACTACTGCTGTGACGTCATCCTACGAATTAGTGACGATTGTCAGTATCTTTGGGTTAATCTGCCACTTGTAGGCTTCTAAGCTTGGACCCAGAGACATATTAGCCCGTGCAATAGGTTACCAGAAGAGGCTCTGTAAATTTCAAAACAATAAATTCTCAACGTGTACTTTATCTTTCTTCCCTAGAGGGCGTTGACGGAGACGCAAAAACTGAACAATGACGTCATGGTTTTTTATCGAAATGCAACACGCAATTGGTCAATGTTTAAGTCGAGTTACCCCAAAATCCAACTGGTGAATGGTGTTTTGGTAATTGGCCCAATTACTTTGCACATAATACGGCAAAATTATACAAAAGTTTTAGGTTGTAAAAGTCACTTTTTGTGTACTTTTCACGAACTATTCAAATATTAGTAGTAGTAGTAATACACTTTATTCACTTTAAGTCAAAAAATACAGTTGATACAGATTTATGCTTATGGAGACTCCGTGAAGGACCCGAGAGGTCCGCTGACCACGGAGCCACCAGAGAATAAAAAAGAAAATACAGCGTTACAGATAATCAGAATTATAAAAATCAGGTGATAATGTACTTTAAAACTACTTGTGTAAAGACTGGGAGAGATTATCGAAAATAGTTACACACAAAGCAGTTGGGAATAGTGCACTCAAGTTCATAATTTTCAAAACAACCATTCTTAAAATAATTTATAACAGAGGATAACGAATGGGTAAAAAGTTTTTGGGAGACACTTTCAGAAGGTTATTAATGATATGAGGTAGGGCATTTCGAACTGAATCTTCAGCAAATGATTTAGTACATGTACAACGGGGAGTATGTAAAAGATGTCGTTGCCTAGTGCAATGTTCATGAACAGACCCACGAGTTATTAAATTGAACGTGTTAAAAAATGAAGGTAAGTAATTATGAACATATTTGTAGAAAAATTTAGTAATAGCAAATAAGGTATTTAGTAGAAATTTTCAACCATTTTCATCCCCAGGGTGTTTACGATTGGTCTGATTATCTAGAGAACTGAAACATCAGCATCCTGAGGTGATGTACCGGCAACAAACTGCAACAGAGGGGTGTCAATATTCCGGCAGATTCCGAGGAACTTGCGGCAAAACCGGTTACGATGCCCAATGTCGACCACAGAGGGTATCAACGAAGTAGTCTTGTCATGCAGACATTGTTTGGTGATTTTTGTTCTACGTCAGTAGGAACAAGCGTCGCTTTGTATGCTCCAGTACATAATGGTTTAAACACATTGATGTCTCGTCCAAATTTCCACTAAATGTCCCATAGATTTGACCTACATACTCAAATAATACCTCGAGATTTTGAGTTCAGACTCAAGCATATACCTGTAGCTTTAATGCCGAGGACATCAAGTCCAAACAAGGATGAGACAGTCAATCACGTGATGGGTATGCATTCTAGCACACACTAATAGACATAGGTCGTGAGTTTGCTTAAGAGCAGAATAAAGGCCCTTTCATACTGACTTAACTCCGGTCTGAGCGGTGCGTCGACGTAAACAGCGCAGTTAACTGCCGGGACCGTTCAAACTGTCTTCGGTAGTTAATGAACATCGAAGTAAACGGGTGGTGACGCTGTCGTCATCGAAGTTAATGCAAGGTAGCGCTGCACGCTAAGATATTTTTCAATGAGACAATTTGAGAACCTTTACATGTGCTAAATGACATTAAACTTATTTTTAAATTGATTAGTTATTATTAGAGCAAAATATAAGCAGATATTAGTGACGACACTACCCTCCAACTGTTGATGATAACAGTGGCACCTGGCGATAACTTCAATTGGACCGAAGTTGAGCGTTCATATTGCACCGCAGCGTCAACGCTGCGCTAATAAATCCACCTGTTAACTGCGATGTTAACTACGATGTTAACTGGAGCTGTTAACTGCGATCCGGACTGGAGTTAAGCGTTCATACTGACCCCAACTCCCCAAACCATCGACGCGACGACGTTAGTATGAAAGGCCCTTAAAAAATTCTAAATAATTTAGTACACCCCGGACCCAGTTGTGCGGTCAATACTAGCTCACACCTCATTGTACCCCCAAAGAGGCTGCTTGATGATCTTCCGCGATTTCGTAGAGCTCACAAGTCACTCGCCTTGTTGTCTCACAATCCCTTCTCCCCGGTCACGTATCTACATTATTATGTTCAGCAATAGGGTCACGAAAATTTTACTGGGTAGTTTAATTAACAACAGTTCCCCATTTTTCATCTTTCGTTGCTATAGGCGCAGCCACCTTTGCTCAATGTAACTTTGTCCAAAGCGACTTCACTCACATCATAAATTGACCCCAGAACACCTTCAGTCAGGATATGTAAAAGTAAAGAATTCATGTTCCATCAGATAAGTGGACGTGATAGTTACTTTAATAGTAACAATACTAGTTGTTAAACTACATGTACTACAGATAGTAATAAAACCACTACCAATACTTAAATACTGTTATCCTCACCGACTTCCGAGAGGCTTGCAGATAACCAACTCAACAAGTCGTCAGCCGACTTGGGCCTGCTTCCAAAATGGTAGTAGCTGAGATTTGAAGGCAGGCTTATCTAGGAACCAGTTGGTTTCTAGGTTTGGTCTATTGCGACAATGGAAACAGGTAGTCCCATATGCTAACTTAATCGATCTTTTAAAACAATCGCCTGCCAGTAACGCCTGATGCGACAGTCGAGATTGCTGGTTACCTTGAAGTCAAAGACACTGAGAGGAGTTACACTTGTTTGTCTCCATTCATGCTTGTTCACACTTTGCTGACCATCGGACCGCTGTAGAAGTTCTCTTTGTTTCCCCGTGTCCTGTGCCATTACAGACAGTGAGCCGACAGCGCAACCATACATCAGGAAAGGAACCAAAAGCAGTACTCCTGCCTGCCTGTAAATGAATTCGGGGCTATATTTCAAGAATTCTTGAATTGCATTTACACATGATTGATATTTGATGTGACTTGCGCATCAGACATACAAAGACACACACTAAATGAGTTCTCATAAAATCCCAACACGTACCGTAAACCAACACGAGAGAACAAAAACGACTCAGGAACACAAAAGGCACGTTTTCTTGTTTCACTAGTACATGTATATCACTCGGGCCCCTCGACAATGAGTCAGTTTTATCAGCTATATCAAATAGACTACAGCGTTTGCTGATATGCTAGGAAACATTACAGTCCTCGAGGTTAGGATCATGCATAAACATGCAGTCATCAAATGCGTTCACGTAGCAAAAGCCGGAAGGGGGTCAGAGCCTGCTAAATAAAGTGAAGAGTAGATTGACGGCATATATGCACAGAGAAAGAAGACCTCGGGTCTCTAGTTTTCTGAGTTGGACGTTAATCACACACAAATTTTAACTGCAGAGCAGTTGATACAGCAATCGCAAGGTCGGTAAAGCTCCTAACAAGACGTAAGATTAATCAGATATTTACGTCATAGTTACATTTTACGTTGCTAAGCCTCTCCTAAAATGTAACAAGTTGCTACATTTTACGTACTTGTTACATTTTACGTCGAGTGCACATGCGAGAAATGTACCATTGTTACATTTATGAAACCAACGTCATATTACAAAGAAAATGACCAAAATCAAGAGCAAGTGGTATCTGACACGGCCGAGGGATAGTCGAGTATATGTGGACGAGGGTCCGTGCCGCCCGAAAAAAATAGATACCTACCCGTTTAGAGAGTGGGCTCGGACAAAAAAGTGATCCATTTAGAGACTTATTTTGTGTAAAAATTCATATTTTTGCACACTTCTGTTTCAGAAGTTCAGAAAAGGCACACTTTTAGATACTATTCTGTCGAAAATGGCTCCATTTTGGGGAGTATTTTTTGCTGTGAAAAAACACTTTTTGGGCGGCACTTTTCGTATACCTCTTCTGAATGCATTCCGGGCTGACCCGGCATGAAATCAATATGGCTGCCCATTACCATTTTTATTGCTATTACTACCATTATGTGCTATTGCTAACTGTTACTATTACTACTGCAATTACTGCAGTGTACGTTCACAACTATTACTCGTTATCAGAATCGCTATCATTATTATTTTTATTATTAATATTTTTTTAATTTAATTAACGAGGACACAGTGCAATATACACAATACATGCTTAGCAAAGTGCTAATACATCATGGTCCTCAAAGATTTTAAAATCATCTTATTTATGGTTCAATGTTTTCACCGGGCTTCCTATAATGGATAGCGGGTGCTATTTTAAAAATCTTTTAAGGGGGTTCCTATGTTAAGACTTAAAGATACTGTGAGACATGACTTCCCAGCTGTGTATGCAGAGTAGACCTTCTTTTTGGAAACGAGGAGGTTGAAATTTAAAAACTTGTTTAGACGTGGTTCATTTCAAAAATTGGTTATTTCTAAGCTATCGGCAAGCACGGTATTGCTTGTAAATATGACTATACCCTTCTGTTGTTTGCCACGAAGAACTGAATTCAGACTGTAATCTTTTACTTGCGACTTACATCTAAACGTGAGGATACCCATCGTGTTATCATAGTTTGTCTTGTTGAAAACATTCCTTTTCAAAGACCTAGGGATCGTTCCACGATGAGATTTGTAAGTTCAAAAATTGCGTAAAGATGAACTCTGTAGGCAGACGTTTTCGAGAACTAGCGACTAGTGGGCAATGTCTGCGGTCACCGGGTCAGTAGAATAGCTGGTAACGGACATAGAAAACACGCAACAATTTTATTTGGAACGGGCCGCAATATTCTTAGAACACAGTGATTTAACTGAGTGATTTGAACTAGGTTTCATTGAAAGTGGAATGTGTGGAACAAAATCAGCCAAGCTGTCGGAGTCAGCGACGTTTAATAAGGACTTTTTATGCGAAAGGGTTAATATACCAAATTCCCTTTTACCCTATGCGTGTTGAATCAGTCGAGTGCAAAATATCTTTGAGTGCAATATAGTCGGAGGGCCAGATGTCATAGCATTCATCCTTGTGAGTTCTTTGGGGGGTCAACTTAGTTTTTTCTATTTGGCTAGATAATATACATGTACCTATCAATTAAATTCCAAAAAGCTCCCTCGTCTACACTTGCACATTTTTTTTAAAAAAGGTGTCTTTGTTGCACGAAATATTATGCACATTCCTGCCACTTGGTGGCGCTTTTCTATTGAATTGACCAATCATTTAGCCAGATTGCAATGTTGTGCTTAGTTACTTCAATATGGCAGCTTCCATGGAGTGTGATGCCTCCCATTATAATTCAAGGTTTATCAAACAGCACAAAATTGTGATGTCAGAACATGAAGAAGCTTAGAGAAGCATCCTGACGAAAACTGATGGACTGTGGAACTCTGTAGATCAGTAGATCAAAAAGAAGAAGAGGTGCCACAAACGTTTGTGCAGAAAAAAGCTACATGTCCTGCTATAGCCTAGGCTATACAGTATACTGCTGCAGAAGAGCGAGCGTCAGACCAAAATTTGAAAGGACATAGAAAGGCATAACAACGTTTCAAGACGCCAGCAGTAGTACTAAAGCTGAAGCTGCTGAAAGTGATACAGTTGTTGCCCAAAATTTCCCAAGAAAATCAATTAGACTTCCAAAATCTGAAACACCCAATTAAGCTGAACACGATGGGAATATTCTTAAACATGAGTGCATCATTTGTTAGCAGGAAGAGTAGATTATGGACCACATTTCAAAAATGAGAAACAAGCAACAACTTCATAGCTTTGAAAAACAGGTACGTGTTTTTGAAAGGTACATCTTAGTGTTTTCCATGTGAGTTTCAGTATTATCACCACTTGTTTTTTAACTTGCTCAGCCCCTTGGCTGCCTAGGCCTTAGACAATACCGTTGACCCAGTAGAGACGGTGATCATACCATAGGTACTCCCTACGTCGGATGCTTTTCGGCAAATTATGCATCACACTGGTTAAACCATAAGTCATGTTGCTATAAGTTTGGAAGTACCGCGTAGAGAGATGCCTTTGAGGAGTCCGTTAATGTTTCCATTTGTTCCCAGTTTAAACAAATACTCTTGTAATCCTGTTTTTCGAACATTCCCTTGTTCAGTTGCCACATCGACACTGCTTGCACCAGTGGATCATCATATGGCGATATACTGTGCGTGTGAATTCAAGCACTTTAAGTCAAAAATTTTTGAGAAGGTTAAATGGAGTAGATGGTTGCAATCAACATGCCCAAGTGACCGTCATCCCTTGCCGTAATCCTGGGATTGGGGGAACCTCTTATCAATTTTTTGTAAACATTAGTTACTTAGGTAGCTGCAATGGTAATTGAATTAAATTGCCTAAGTGCCCAGCGTCCCCGTAGTAATTTGATGACAGTGGAAGCCACTGTCTATTTCGTCAAACGTTGATTACCTTATGTGTAAATCGACTGACTATGGTATGAGCATCTGAATTTAAAAAAATCAATTTCAATCACTGCACTGGTATATCAGCTGATTTATTTTCAGTTGCATCAACGTTTTTAGGCGACAGATCAGATGGCATGTAAATTTGTTAGGCTGGTGGTGAATCAGTTCCTGATAAGTCCGTCTGAAAAATTTGCAAGCTAACTCACTCAAAGTTAAATGTTAAATTAGTTTTAACAGTTCAGTTTTTTTCAGTTGGACTTGTCTCGCAAGCAACAGCTCAGTCCAGAGCCCTGAACATGCAAATGAAATTCAAAGATAAAGACCTTGTGTCTTAGAGGTCAAGTACCACAGATCATCATGCTATAAAAAATACAAAAACAAAGATTGTGAAGAGTGACGAATCCACAGTTTTCATAGATGTTTTTCTACAGTTTTGTTTGGAGTTCATTGAATCAAAGCTTCTAGCACATGGAGACGTCATTTGCCTTTCAAAACTAAAGCAAGACTTTGAAGCTGTTCTTCAGAAAGCTGGTGTGCATGAAGTTATTTGGACAGGCAATCTTAACAAATGACTGTTGAAGCTACTCACTGTTGTAGTTTGTGCCCGACTAAGAAACACGAAAGTGAATTGGGGCTAGTGTTCAATAATTCGGTTGATGACTCTAATTGTCACAGCCCATTATAACTTATTTTGAATCAAAGGTTTACCCAAATAGTGCCCGCCTCCAAACAAGGACTTAGTGTTTGACCCTTCAGTGTGTAGTGCTGCAAAAAGAACATTCGTGCTGGGAAACTGAGTTTGTGCTGCAATGCTGGGTCAAACTGTACAGAAATGTGCAGCTGTGACAACTGTAGTAACATCAGCAACACTGACTGCATAACATTGTATAGTTCTTTGAGAAGTCAACCCTAAATAGACCTCCAACCCCGTTATTTTGTGTTTTTTTGTATTAAAAAGTGAATTCTATTTGTTGATTAAGTCATCGAAAATACATACTTTGATCACTGTCATGTATTTGTCTCATACTGCTTGCAAAATGTTGTCAGAATAATTATTTTCATACAGTCTGTGCGCACATTCACAGAGATCATTCAACTATATTTATTTTTGTACTGTAACGTAATTCTGGTGTATTATGCAAACAAGATATATTTTACACCATTAGTCAATGGTTCAGTCATTGAGGCACAAATTCTGCCCAGTCTCAAGGGTTTTGTGTTATTTTTGTAGCCAGACAATGCCAGAATAATTTCCTAGTAACATTCAGACTTAGTTTGCATTTCTGCCACTACATATAGGTGTCACTTTACATTTTTTAATTTCACTATTTGCGGTCGCTATGACCATTTGATTCTGAACTCGAAAACAAGATGACCTCCACGTCAGCCATTTTAAATCTGATCATGGCGAAAAAAATAGGTTTCTAGTGACTCCAATCTACAGGTTGTGTGTGAACTTCGTGCCAATCGGAGGAAACATGCGACCTGTAGAGTGCCGAAGTAAATGTTGACTTCAGTCTCGGTTGTGGCGTCTCTATGGTGTGATGTCCTTTTCTTGATGTAACGTTGGTCTTGCCCTGGTGCTACCCCTAAAGCTAGAAGAGCCCACCTGAGGTCACACTGACACCACGTGACCGTTCCCATGTGAAGACCACGTGACAAGATCGTCTGGGGCATTCTGGAGTTTACCGCCGTCGTGTTAGGACGTGATGGGAATACTGTATGGAATCACTCTAACACTGCAATAGGTCGAACCTGTCCACCACGACATCAATGCCTCATTGCAAACAATGAGCCAAAAAATGAAAGTGCTCGGAGGAGCGAAATTAACTGAAAATACGACGATGGAGATGGTGACGAAGATGATTATGATGATGACGGTGGCGATTATGAGCAAGATGATAACATTCAAATGTAGAGTGAGCATGTCAAAAATCAGTTATGTGCTACAGTCTTGTTCAATAGAAGGTAAAACATCAACAGGGCAGCAAAAATGGTGAACAAAGGAAAAGCGTTATCAAAAAATCTCCAATAATTCAAAAAGTAGACGTCCTAGCGGAAATGGAAAATATCTTCTGAAAGCCCGTTCAAACTCTATCTAACAATTTGGTTTCGCAAAATTTGTTAAGTTTTCTATTTTTTTTTTTAAATTTTGCATTTTTAATTGAAAGTCAAGTAACTCAAAAACGGTAGGTTTCTCTGCGAAAAAATTGCTAGAGATCATTTCAAAGGGCACATTGTTCAGACTACCCAGCGCTCTGATTTGGTCATTTATTTGGACAGTTCCCACCAGGTCATCCAGATCGAACGCACCATCCCGTGGGAAAGTAGACCGCAAGAGGCACATGAGCGGCAGAACCTAAAGTATGCAGACCTGAAGAATGGCCGTCACGTAAACGGATGGAGGTGTTGGACCTTTTCTGTTCAGGTTGGCTGCCGGGGTTTTCCGGCCACTTCAGAATTGGCGAAAACAAATACTGGCCAATGCATGTAGGTGACACAGTTTCATGGCTCTGAAAGCCGACGCAAAATATCGCTCCACAACTTTAGCACCGGAATAATGGTGGGGCGCCAAATTTTCCAACAACGGTAAAAATTTTATTTATTCAAGGAAGAGTGTAGTTTTTAATGACACTAATTTTGTGTCAGATTTTATCTTACCACTTTTGTACCCACATCGGCGCAAAGCTGAGCATTTATTATACAGCTTTGTGCCAAGGCTATTGGATAAGAAAACAGAGAATGCTCTCCCTTATTAATTTCAAAACAACAGCGTCAGCTGAGAAACACGGGCTCTCAATTTATCCTTCCACTTGTGCTGTCACGTGTCATTGAATGACACGTGGCGCGAGCACATTTCTTGTGCTAATAGCAGCTACCATTAGAACTCGTTTTGCCAAGCATGTCTGCTTTTGGTAATTGATTTTGACGGTAGCTACGCTTCTTTGCACCTATCAATTGCACAAGTGTTCACATTACCGATTTGTCGCTGCGTCCGCATCGAGCATGAAGGGTGTACGTGCTGTAGTTTTGACTGAAATTTCATTGATACTGATTCGCCTAGCAGAGAGCACAGATCTTTTGGAGCACAGTCAGCAGTTGGAATCTGTTCTGTTTGACGTCTACGGCGCACACGATCAAACTGCCAGGGACAACAAGTTAACGGTAACAATTTCACAATTGTGACACCATGAACTGTTTCTCGATTGATATATGACCGTATAGATTCTGGTAAGATACGTTCACTATATATGATATCCCTCATACATACTAATACTGCCATGTCCTATAGACAATTCATTTCATCTGGAAATGCCCCAACGAAACCGAAGGTTGGGTTGGGACGTACCCAGATGAAATGAATTCTATATACACTGTAGGATATCGCAGTGGAGCCAATACTGAGCTGAAGGTGCACGGAAGGGCTTCTCACCACTGGGTGAAACGGATCTAAACCAAAAGAATACGAGAAAAAATCTCGTTCTGTGTGTAAGTACTAACGAAATCAAATTCCCTTGACACACTTAAAAAATTTCAAATGATTTTATTTCTCCTCGCTTTAACATCTCCTTACGACAACGAGTCAAGTCGTCTACCATCTTCTAGCCTCAGTGGCCGGTTGCATAAAACAGTCCCTAATGGGGACTCGGCTAAGTTTTGCATATTTGTTTCGTTCTTAACTTGCATATGTATTGTTTTTCTATCATTTTTCTTTTGTTACAAGCTCACCTTTGACTAATGATATTTTTTACTAATATAACTAAAAACTAAGCCCTTAATTCAATCAAAACAATTATGGACTTAGTCCTTAAATTAGGGCCGTTGCATGAAAAGATCCCAACTTATTTTAAATAATATTGAAAATTCGATGAAGAGTTCACTCTTGATTTGTATCTAAGCCAAAAATTGGCCTAGTGATGATTCTCAAGCAGCATAAGATAGGGCAATCAGCATTTTCTCAAGTCCACAAATATACGGTAGATTTGGGGAACTTGGCTGAGTCCCTGTTCGCGACTGCTTGATGCAACCGTCCACTGGAGTATTTCATTCTAACTGTAAGTTGCAGATTGACAGAAAACTGTGTAAGTGGGTTATGTTCATGTTCCAAAAAATGCGATATAGATTTGGAGAGCGATCGAAGTGAGAAAATTGGCTTGATGATTAACCATGTGAAAATACCATTTTGTCGTCTAAAATGATATAACATAAACCGTTAAATACATTCATATTAACTATTTTTTGAGTTATTGCTGACGATTTTTAAGAAAAAATACAAATGGTCGTAAAAAGAATTAAAAACGCAGAAACTTATAAAAATGAGGCTCAGGGTTCTTATGTCAAGGCCAGCTCGTGTGCTAAGTTTAAAAAATAGTGATTTTGCATATAGCTCACAATCTGTTTTTTCTATGAAATTGTTCTTAATATTTGAGGTGCATTTCGAGTGATATATGTATGACTTGATTCTACATGTACACTTTTAATGCACGGACTTCCAACTATGTTGTAAGCTTATGATTATAGATTAGCAAGGTACTATTTGCCAGCAAGCTAGCCAGGAACCGCTTTGACTTCTCAAAGTTCTCGAAATTTCCCCACGGCCTGTGTATTTCTAATTGTCACCTCGTGTAGATCTAATGACAGGCAGGGCTGCATGTAAAATCTGTGAATTAGTCGACCCCCACATAGTCGATACTGAGCTGAGGTAAAGCTGAAGCTACGTCGATGTTTTCACAAATTTGTGAAATATACATACATGTACATCAAAAGAACGGGGTAAAGTGGTGGTTGAGCGTGCTAGTACTCACCAAGTCAATTTCCTTTGGGATATTTAGGGAACCATGAACGGTTTTCCTTGTTATGTTTTGTCTTTTTACGACAAATCAAATTCTCTGCTAACTTGTACTCGCAAATTTTGACCTAATGACGTCATATTGTGATTAATAAAGACCCGAATGTCAGCCAATGAGCCAAGTGAATGCTTCTCATGTAATACACGAGTTCACGGTTAGGTGAAAAATACAAGTGGCGGATCTACAGATGAGTAGTAAAACCTTGAATCTTCGAGTGAATAAGTTCATGTGAGGGGCTCGATTTCCAAGTAGTTAAATTCTCCGAGTTATTTTTGCTGACAAATGATGTTACACGACCAATTGAAGTGTGATAAGTACGGCACTGAAATCTACTCTTTTAACGTACGTACGGACTTCCAATCCTGGTTAATGGTTGATGTACCAACTGACCGTCTGCAGTGTCCGTTAGAGTCGAAACCCATTCTGGTCTGCCATCAAATTCAAAAGTGACTCGTTCATGGGCGATTTGCGGACTGTTTGCGTCGTATTTTGGGAGATGATGACAGCGTCGCCGGTGTCCTTGTATTAAGATACTGATGCT
This sequence comes from Phoronis australis, assembly GCA_002633005.1. NCBI lineage: Eukaryota > Metazoa > Phoronida > Phoronidae > Phoronis > Phoronis australis. The sequence goes on from NMRA01000016.1 coordinate 98,630, forward strand.
CACATTTAAATTCCAATGTTTCTGCCGTCCATGTGATGGGTTAGCCAATGCTTAACAATGTTTAAGGGTTTGCAGACTAGTGATGGTGCATCTGCCTTAGTCCTTTGATGAATATTTGAAAAATGACTTTTGCTCTGAGGACCTCGTGGCGCTGCTGATTTTTCTCCGAAAATCACAAGAGTCAGGTGATAATGGGTGATGAAATAAAAAGAATACTCGTGTTTCTTTTCAAGGCATCTCAAGTTCGATAATGTTGTAAGGATGCACTAGAGAGGAGTGCTTTGATAAGAAATAGTCAAACCAAACATGAATAATTGAGGGTTAGTGGATCGAACACAAAGTTTATTGATGCATGTTTTTCCAAATCAAATTTGGTGTCAGGAAACAATGGCTGCTTTGAAACCTCTCCTCTGGTTTTCACGCCATTATTCACACAGGCATCACCACCTAGCTGCCGTAATATTCAGTTGAATGGGTCCTTGATTTCGAAACAGCAGGCGTTCTGCAATGGAAATAACTGATTCTGAAATCGGGAATCAATCAGGGACCCATATTATTACTATAATTAATTACCATCGTGGCTAGTCGCCACTATTCCAAGGTGCCATCTTGATTGCTGTCAATACCGAATGTGCAAATCTACCATATTTGAATTTGCCGCCGCAGTTGCTTTATAGGAAATGAATGCCTCTATCGGTTGGCAACCGATTGTGTACAGTGTTGACGGGTGTTGTTGTAACGAACAGAAGCAGTCAATAAGGTTATTTTATTTGAATTCTTATCATAAAATTAATGTCAAACGAACAACTAGTACAGGAAACATACACCTGTATTATATTATGGAAATGTTTTGGAAATGAATAATGTCACCGTTGCCGCACCCCAGCTATATCGACTGTGACTGTGTTAAATCGGGTGACATTATGCTCATAATCAGCAGCAATAATCTTTTCTTCTCGATTAAAGTAAAAATGTGACAAAATTCTGACACTCTTGAATTCCTATAACTAAGCCCCAAATGGCTAAACGGATCACCGTCATCTTAAGGCTTGGGGATGAGGCTACTTTGCATCAAACCTGTTATTGCCGAAGTTTTGTAATGACCCGCACACAAATTACGATCACACGAAAAAAATTTTCCTGCAAAATGATACGGTGAATATATATTTCAGGAAAATCAAGCCCTCAAACACTACTTGTTCATGCAAAAATTCAACGATTTCCTGTTCGCTCTTAAGTTCGCCACTAATGACTACGCGTTAAACATGCGCGCACGCAGCCTTCAATTTGGGGGGGGCTCTTTTGCTAACAAAAGAGCCGGCGGACTAAAAAAATAAAAAATAAAAAAATAAAAAAACGGGAGCACCAATGTGAATTGCGCATGTGGCTTATTTAGTGGACTTTTGTCCCATTTTCTTGGACTTTTTGTCTCTCGGGAGCGGACCTTTTTGCCTACTTCGCCTAATGGGGGGCTCGTTCGAGCCTCCCGAGCCCCCTCCCCCCCCTCTGGGTGCACGCATGATTAAACGCGACCGCGATATTCATCAGAGATCAAAAATTCACGCTTGCGTACGCGATATGCTTCATTAGAGAACTTTGTCTACACGTTAAACGTGAACGCGACTGGATGGGGGTGTCACGATAACAGCAACTACCATAGTGGTGACAATTAGGAGTGGCCGCAACAGCGGGAGAGACACCGTGCAGTTCACTAAAAGACAGACGGATAAATACAGCTCGTTGGTGGCACGACTGCGACTAGCAAGTGTAGCAACTGGATAAAGAGTATTTCATTCGTCCTGATTTCAGAACCATGCATTTACTTCCGTTGAATATTGTCTGTTACTTTGAAATCAGGGACCCATACATGTAATTCTGACTGTTAACAGTAACGTGCAGGCGTTTACTGCCTGTGAAAAATCATGTTGACAGTCGTGGGGACAGGATAAGGACTCATTACCAGCAATACGTAAACAAGGTCATCCGCCAGGTTCTCTGCGTAAACTAGGTTATCGCTCATTGACCAATGAGCGCTTCACACTTCGCGTATCAAAAAGGCGGAGAGAACGGTAAGGACTGTTGTTATTGATTTTTTGCACATCGTAACCCGAAATTACCAAAAGGTCAAAGATATTCAGTTAAAAAGGAGAGACAAAACATTCCTCTGAAGTTCTCTGACCAAATTTAAAAAGTCACAACTCGTAAGCAAGTAAAAGCGGTCATTTTTATCGGTTGCCCTACATGTACATCGCACTACCGACCTCAGTCGACTAGTTCTTCGCAATGCATTCATACAATTCTCAAAAATTCAACTTGTGATGACTCTTTTCAATTTAAAACCACCCACAATACTCTAAAAACAATTAATATGAGGTACAAAAACATTTTCTTACTCTGAAATGAATCTTGAACACAAATCAGGCATTGGGTTATACCTAAAATAGTTACATTGACTTCCAGTGCCTAATTTCAGTCCCATAGGCTCAAGTCTTAATCACTACTGAACGCCATGCTTGCTCTGTGCACAGCAATCAAAATGTTACATACAGTATAAGATAAACATTTATAAGTAAACTGGTGTGAAAATTATGAGTGATTTAACCAAAACCACTGATGATAGTCTGTGATAAAAAACTAAAGTCGAATGACAAAAATTGTCAATTTCAGGCAGCCTCATGTTAAATACAATTTTTGTCTAATTTTCTTCAGACTGACTTCCGTTGGACTTATCGGTAACTAACCGCTTTTGAAGGTCTCGGTCGAAAATGATCGTTTTCTTGCAAGCAGTTTCGACCATTTCACTAATCGAAGCCACAAATTAAGCCGAAAGTTTTGACCATACCATTTTAAACATTGAAATTCATCCGGTTTTGATGAAACTTTGCCACGTTTTTAATTCTAAATTCATATGTTATCTGCAAATGCGATTCCTTCACAAATAAGACCACCACGCGGTGTTTTCTGCGAATCCCTTGTATCCTGGATGGGGCTAACTGAATGATTTTCACGCATGCGCGGTTCATGGTTTCAATATTGCTGGTACTGTACGACCGTGGTTACATTTTTATATTCTGGCAAATCCCAGTTATAAAAATTCTGAAATGCTATTGACTACTTCGAATCTTAAGAATCAAAGCATTTCTCTCATTTGCGTTCATGAAATATTACCGAAATTGAGGTGTGTCGGCACGAAATATGGGTATACTATATCAGTGGCGGACCTAGCAAATAATAAGCGGGGTCCAGCATTTCGTCTCGCAAACAATCGCTCAAAGCACGGTTGTAGAAGCACAGCGCCGAATGGGGGCTGTAAAAACAAGCATTTTTGCTCTATTTCTAAAGTATTATCATACTGAGAATGTGTAAAATGGAAAATGCGAATGGTGCATGGACTCGAATTCAGGAGCTATTAGTCAGAGCGCGCGTGCTTTTCAGCTGCGCCACCACGCTTCCAACTAAACTGCTTTGCTAAGGGACATACTTGTTTATGGTCCACAGCGTTTGCGCGCGAGCCAGTTTCTTTCCGTAATGTTTAGCACGCATTATAATTTGCTTTTTTATCTTTGCGGCCGCCAAGGGGGGTGGCTAAGTCCACCTACGTAATTCTGTGGCACTTACAACCACCCAATTATTGTGGCTTTTCTGGGAAAAAATAGCAAGGCGAGGAGCGTCTAAGAACAAGTGTCCTATTTCAAACAATCAATTGAATAACACACCTGAGCTTGAAGCTACACCATCTCTTGGATAGTCAAACTTTCAAAAAACTTTAAATAGTTGTATACGATCAATCGGCAATTAAAACTCACGTTTTGCACTTAAGTGAAATGGCTAATATTTGCGTTGTTTCCGCCCGTTTTACAAGAATTTAAGCAAAAATGTAAGTCAAAATTGTGATGTAGTAAGCAAAGAATATCGACCTCATATGTTTGCGTATAACGTACAAATCCTTTAAGTATTGGCATTTTCGTGTAGCACAAGGGCGGGAGTCAACAATAGATCAGACTTCAAAACCACTTGCCCGACTTATAACCAGCTGGTTGGTCTGCAAAACCCGCCAATGGCCGGTGTTTCAACTTGGTGGTCGGACGTCACAACGCAATGTCCGGTACCTCAAAGCCAGATGACTACACCCAAAAAACAGGTTGGCCAGACCTAAACTGGGTTGGCCAGTGCTCAAACACAATGATCGAAAGCGGGTCTCTGAGGCCGTCGTGTTTTATCACCGCCTAACCGATTATAGCACGGACCATCGTGTTTTGGATGCAGCCAACTAGATTTTTTGGGTGAGGCCATCGCATTCTGAAGCCCGAACAACGAGTTTTATCACCGACTATTTGGTTCTACAGTCCAGCCTAGTGGTTATACTGTTGGGGCAAGTGGTTTTGAAGTCCGACCAATTGTTGGTTCCCGCTTGTAGCAGTGAGCTTGTAAATTACAGATGCATACTCTTGGTTCTCTTAAGCTGGCATTCGAGAGACTGCTAATAATAATATGATGTCATTAGGTCAAATTGTGAGAGCGAAGGATGGCAGACGACTTGACACAATTTGGGGTTAAAAATTCCACAATTTTTGCATTCGACCATTAAAAACGGGAAAAGACAACGAAAATACGTAAAAACCGAACTGCTTGAAATGCATGGTAACCACCACGCAGGCAGTCCAGACCGTCTAACCTGACCCTAAATTTTGGAAAAATCTTTTCATTTTGGTTACTCACAATATCTAAAAAATGTTTACTATAGAGCCCAAATCACTTGGTCGATTGTTGATATCGTTAATACTAATGCCCATCTTGTGCCAGAATTACTTCTTAAATGCTGTTTTTTGTTGACTGAAATTGAGTCACGAATTTCACGATTCCAGCAGCTCCTAATGTGAACAGTTTTTTAGCTGAGGAGCTACAAACCTGACTCGAGCGTTTCGCAGCGTGACACAGTGGGACTCGAATCCACGACCTCGAGTAAAGAAAGCGGGCACCCATCACATTAGGCCACGCTGCTTCCTTCAAATTTGACTTAAGATTTAAGACATAAACTTGGTCTCACGTTTCCACTTCACGGTTGATGAATTAATGTTTGTCGCAATAATTTTGAGCGTCTCAGAGTCTAGAAATACTCAAGAGAAATTCTCGGTAACTAGCAATTACTTGCATTTTCTCAGAGGCTTTGCACTTTCACTCAAGTGCGAGTTTGATTATTTTCAGAAGTAGTTATCTGGAGCGTTGTTCCAATTTTTGAGTAACTTAAAAAAGCGAACTCCTCAGTGTTTCTCATACTACATTTATACTCAAGCACAGAATAATGTCTTTAGTTTGCACAAAAGCGAAACGGAAAAGTCGAAAATAATATCGTATTTGATTTCAAGTAGAATTATTAGATTCCGGGCACAAGTATTCCTGCAAATCAGTGTTTCATATGATCCCATTCTACAGAACTTCTGAATATTTGGATCAGAAAACCTGTCTGCTCCGGAACTGTGCAGATTTATCAAATATTCTTATTTTACACTGCTGAGGTGAGAACATTTTGTACTTACTAACGAACACCATTAAAGAGGTGTGGAATGCAGAAGCTCCTTAAAAATATCTTTTAAATAATTCCTGACGATAGTACAATCTGGTAACGACTAGTTCAGAGCAATTCACTTTCCCCTGTGTGGAAATATCAGAAGTCGCGAAACTCGCTATTGAAGTACGCGCGAAGGAAAAACTGTGGTTACCACACAGTTTGTAATCTCCCGACCACTTATGATAAATGACCGCGTGCGCTCACAATCAGTTGCTTGAAGTCGCTTGAGGTCAAAGTTCACATTTTTCATATAAGGGAAATGTGCTACGTCTATATCTTGCCACACCAAATAAGGAGACGTGCTTTGCCTTGTGAAAGAAAAAAATCCACGACATGGCGAGTAGTTGACATTTTTTTGAAATTTGAAACTAAAACAAAATGCTTCGATATCGCCAGAAATTAAAAGTCCTGACGAATGAACCCTAAAATACAGTAACTTGTGAACAGGTTGAATTTTGTTTCAGTGGAAGAGAACCACTTTTGATAATGCGATAGTGTCTGTTTATCGCGTTACAGGACTTTTTAAATAAGTCTGAAATGTCCTCAAATAAAATGAATCTGTGGAAGATTTCAGTGGAAATTAGTTATCGATAGCATGATTAAGACGGCCAATGTACCGCAGCAAAGTATTGAACAACCTGCTTACCTCGGTGCCATTCAATGTTTACATGTAGATTGATAATTCAGAAGAAGTTGGCAGTGAAAAAATGAAAACCTTGAGCAAACGACCCTTACTTCCATGAACCTGCTGAACTGCCATGGCAACTAGTTTTCATCGCTATTAGAACAATTTAGACCATAATCGAGTTGATGACGCTTTGTCTCCGTCCACCGTAGTTGGCATAAACTACAACCATCACCAAATTTGGTTGCAGCGCCCACACGTGAGAGTAAAGCGCCCTAGGCACGCAATAGCAACAGGCAAAATGGTTCCACGGAAGTCATAGAGATTTCTCTGGTAAGGTTGATCGTGAAAATGCGACTGAAACAGTCACGCCGCTACGGAAACAATGAGGCAAATGTGACGTTTATTGCATTGTTGTTTTGTCTTCCAGGTAGGGAGGTTTAAACGCAAAGTTTCTGGTCGACTATGGGAAAATGCTAAAGTTCCTTACAGATTTGAAACAACACCTGGCAAAAATTGGGGTAGGGATCAAAGAGCTTTGTTTACGTAATTTTAATCACAGAATACGTGGTGTGGTGTTGCAGTGGCTGTTCACATGTTTATGTTTACCTTGACCAACCTTCAACCAACGTCGTTAACGGTTAGCAATTTAAAACTCGTTTTTGAGCTTGAACCATTTTGATATTCTTAGTATTATTTCCAGTAGGTCGCATAAATAGTTTCTTCCTGGAATTATGGACTTGTTTTTAATATTAGTTTTGACCAAGTGAGATTTTTGTTATAGGAAGTTACCAAGAGGAAGGTGAGGGAATCGTAAAGGCAGCACTTGCTCTCATACAAAAGCAAACGTGTCTTAAGTTTAACTTGGTGGAGGAAGGTTACAACAGCCACCACTTGATCTTCAGGAACGGTAACGGGTAATAATTTGTCCCCGCTAAAAGTTTATCCTATGTCTGACCGTGTATTAGTGGTTCGGATTACACGTGGAATACGTGTTTTAACGATGTCTCAAACCTTACTCACAAAAAGTGTTGTACAATATTTCACAAATGTGTGGCAAAATACCGTATCTTCGTTCTCGGGGAAATTCAAATGCGAAATATATACTGTTTAGCAAGAAAATAAAATTAGTACCACCACGTTCAACAGTGTGACAATTTATGTACTACTTATCCGAGGTAATGGTTAGTGCGCTGTCACTTAAATCAAATCTCCAGGAGACAGGCGTAGAGCAGTTCCGTATGTACCCCTCAGTCCTTTCATTCACCGAGTTGACATAGTGTTGAGTCAACGAGGTGTACATACCATAGATACATGTAGATGCCGCGTAAACGTAGCTAAAAGTTTTCATCCTGAGGGAGTTGTACGTCTGCATACAAAGGACCGTTGACAACGAATCCGTCGAGTCCGAGTCGCTGAACTGCCCCTGTGACTTACAGTAATGTTCACCAACACAGAAAGCTGTTACAAAGATGGATCCACCCCGACATTTACTGTAATGCATGTATGGTATTGGTCGATAATTTGAAATTTCGCTGTTTTAATATCGTGCTGACGACGCTCTTTAAACACCGACTCGAATTCTCTTGTCCATTTCGTACTTGATTTCTTGATATTATTCTCCCGGCGCGTGGTGTGTATACAATGAGGTGTTAGCCTACTTTGTGCTGGCTCCGCCTTCTGACCTAGTTAAACCCCACGTACACAGTTAAAACGTTTTAGTGATAATTAAGTTAACTGCACACTGAAAGTTCAGTTGACATTCAGAGTGAATGTTGAAATAGCGAACATGGTTAAGGCATGTATAGGTTTTCTTGACCGAAAACAAGTTTTCACCGCATTCACTGCTCACTACATAATTTTCTTTTTGTCTTGTTTTCGCCAAATCGTCTTAATTTGAACTTAGGAAAACAAGTTCTCAAAAACAGCTCAGTGGAATTAATATTTACTCATCATTCTCAGAAACTCTTTTAGGTTTTTTGGTATAAAGTCATGGTCTCCCTAATGTAACAAAAACGAATGAGACAGCTATTTTTTACAAAAATACCTTACGTTCTGCGAATTGATCTATCGCAAAAACCAAACTAAGAGACTAATCGAAAATTCCTGACACAGTTCTTAAGTTAACTGTTTTTTAAATCGACAGAGGTGTTATTTTACTACGAATATAACTTTCTTTAAAATGAAATATTGGCTCTAAAGAGAATGTAATGGCACATAAATATATAATTCATATCCCTGGTCATTTTTCTTTCAGAAAATATATACTTTTACTAGTTGACAAAGCCTGGTTTTTGATAAATGAGATATCCTTAGAATTTGATCCTTTCGTTTGGATAAAATTTTTCTCTCAAATTTCGTTGCAGAACTCGAAATCACGTTTCTTCTCAGAGATCAACTTAACAGTGACATCAAGCAAGATGTTGATTGGACAACAATCATGTTATTAATGTTGTTTTTCTCAAACGAAGTTAAGGAGCTGTGATTTCTTCTTGACAACTCTAACCAACCTCAGTAAAGAGCAAAAATTAATGTTTTTAAGGGTAAAAAGTTAGCAATAAGCCGAAGATAACAGAAATGGATGAAGAGTTCACGGTAGTTTTTGTAACTCTTTTAATGGTAATCACGGTTATCTCAAATTTATTTAATGGCCTCCATTCTAACTGGTATATAAAAAACTATGCTTTGTCAAATTAGAAAAAATGTCTTAGAGAACTCGTGACCGTAAAGTAGAATTAAGTCGATTTGCCGAAGCCGAGAAAAAAGCCGATTAAACTGTGTGAAGTGAAAGTCTCGAGGTCTTCAGTTATTTGCTCAGTGAGAACTTGTTTTGGTCGGTATAACCTATTCATGCCTTAACCATGATAGCTATTTCAACATTCACGCGAAATGTCAGCTGAATTTACAGTGATTAATTAACTTAATTATCACAAAAACATTTACTCAGCCATGTCGATTTCCAATGCATCGAGGAAAATTTAAAAACTCTTTCCAAAGTCAGCTAAACGGATAAGCGGGACTTAGGCTTTTAGGGAATTACACAACTCTGGCAAAAGTCCGTCCTCCAACAACCATAATATCCACTCTGTGACATAAGGACTAGGAGTTTTACCTGATTCCTGCTTTCATCTTTCAAGATTGACAGCCATCGATGCATGAGCAACTGACAGAACGAGGATTGGTGGAAATCATCAAAACTGGATTTAGAGTCCTTTTAAGATTGTCATACGAGTCATAAGCAAACATTTCACGTTTAAAAAATAATTGCAGGTGGTCTGATACACGTTGTATCAGACGTGGGCCCATGTCACTGATCACCTGGAAATATTTTTGTGCTAAGGAGCTAGAAACCTGGCTCAAGGGTTTATCAGTGTGTCCTGGTGGGACTTGAACCCACGACCTCGAGTAAAGAAAGCGGGCACTTATCAACCTGGCCACACTGCCTCCTCAACACTTCACGTTCATGTTACTACAGATTACTTAGTTGATTTGTGTACTCGCTTGAGGCGATTTGGAGGACTTGATGTTTTCAGGTGCATTTCAAGTATTGGCCGTAAGGCGCCAAAAGGCCAGTTTGTGAGACTGCTGCATAGAAGCAAGAGCCACACATGCATTCGGGTGAGTGGACGCATCTGCTTGACAGTGTGAGCACTAACACCTTCGGTCTCACTTAACTGTATCATTCACACACTCTCTGGACGTAAATGGATATAATTTCAATTTCCAACTGCCAAATAAACGCACAAAATTGACGGTGATGTACCAGAACCTAAACCACCCGCCGAAGTGAATAACAGCCGTCTCAAACATGACGGGCACTCGCTCATGTGTAATGATGTTTCTGCAGAAGGCCCGTGCACTTTTTACCAATTTTTTTGAAAAATTGATCATAGCATATAAGGCAAACACAAACTGAATTGAAAGTTACGAAATGTTTGTATGCAAGAGAAACACTGGCTTTCGACTGACGAGACTCATTGTATGCTGGTGATATTTAACGGAAACTTAGAGTAAATGTTTCCTCGTGTTCTCCTACTTGACGTTTGCTGTTTTGCCTGTCTTGCAGGAAGGTGCCGTCGTGCACGAGGTGCTGCACGCTCTCGGTCTGGTCCACGAGCAGACCAGAAGTGACCGCGACGACTACGTGTCGATTAACTTCGACAACATTCGACCGGAGGGCCACTCTGAGTACCGTAAATCGAAAACGAAGAACGTACAGCCTTATGACGTGAATAGCTTGATGCATTATGGTGTGAAGGTGACCCTTTATTTTAATGGAGACTTGATCGCATTATTGCCCATAAAAGCGGCCAGTTACCTGGAGATCGTTTCAGAGTCCACTATCTTGCGAGAAAATGAATTTTTCACAAGACCTCGCAAAATCACTTGAGGGATAAACGAGCAACTTGAGAGTTTGCTCAGTAGCATACTAGAACATCCAAGCAAAATGGCGGCCACTGGCTTGCTTGGTCGGTGAGATTGGAATGTTTTAAACATTCCAAACTGTTGGATTGAATTCACTGTATCCGTTTCATAACTTAAGTTTTTTGCTACAAATGAACTTAAATGGCACGCGTCTACGGAATGCGCGCATACCGCATACCTTCCATCAAGGAGCCTATTTTTTATTTAGATAACTTACGGTGTCAAGTTGTCTGACCTCAGTCAATATAACTTTGGTTTCTGCGCCTGATAGTTCGTTAATGCGCGAGACTAAATTGTACAGTTTGACTTGTCGTTTTATTTCCCGAACGTGGTCTCCAGCAATAACGAACGGTCAGTTCTTTGCAAAAACCAAAATATCGCTTCTCATCTGAGTACAGAACAAGTTGACCGCGATTTTATAATGGCAAGTGGTCCAAATCAAGAGTCAGTATGTAGCCGCTTTAACGGATATGCAGTGACAATACCTCGCTCAATATCAAACAAGATATTGCTTTGAGATACATGTCAACGCACCGTTGTTTTGATCAAGATAAAAACTCATTTCAAAACCTTCTAAATCATCAAGCGTGATCAGCGTTTCGAATTGCTTGGCGCCTATTGGAAATCTTTAGCACGACCGAAACTATACTGTATTATTACCATAGCAGTAACTATACAGCTACAATGTGTACTGACTCAAGTTAGTCATAGAAATGGCGTCCAGGAACTTAACAACTAACGCTACCCCTCCCGTCTCAATATTTTTTTATTTTTATTCCACGTCGATGTTCGCTGGATAACGGCAATACATTTATCATCTAACTGTCCGCATTCTGCTCTGTTGTTAGATGGTAATAAATGTGCAGCGCGGAAGCAGCAGCTATCAGGCAGTCACTCCTGTGATTATCTAGTATTTTTGGTTTGCTCTTGCTGTGGGTATGAAAAAGGCTAACGATCCACTTTGATTCAAATTTTTAACGATAAAGTAAGCCATGGTATAATGTCTAAGTTCAGATATCGTGTTTCAGAAAGGTCCACTCGGATTTGTGTGTCCACTGTTCTCAAAAAACGCTGTGAGGAATTGTTTATACTTTTTCACGAGAGGCTATTAAAATTGACTTTTTATGAAACAACTTAATATTGCATCCAACAGCCACGAAATGATAGTTCCATCGTTGCCTTGCAATGCTATGAATATACGTGTATCTCTTTTCTTTAAATTTCATAAAGAAAGGTCACGTGACGTAAGTAATAGTAGTTTGATATCAAATTAAAAATCAAAGTCTGCAGGCACTCAAAAAATATGTATTTTCAAAAAAAATTTTTCTAATTTTCTAGATATTTGGCTAAATACAAAGACTTTTCGAAAAAGTCCCACATAAGTGTTTTCGTCTATAAAGCGCGTTTAGCTCTCTGGGTTATGGAATAACAAGCCACAGAACCAGTATCCTTATCATTGAGCGAACCAGGCCTGCGGTCCGTGGACCCCAGTGCCCGGTTGTATGAAACAGTCCCAGATAGAGACTCAACTAAAGTCCCTAAGTCTACTGCGTAATTTCTGGCTTGTGAAAACACTGCTTGTCCTATCTTATGCTGTTTCAGTATCATTACATTGTCAATTTTTGGTTTTGATACATATCGAGCGTGAAATCCAGATTGAATTCTAAATATTATTGATAATAAGTAGGGATCTTTTCATGCAACGCCCCCAATTTAAGGGCTAAATCCCTAACTGTTTTGATTGAGTTAAAGGCTCAGTTTTTAGTTATATTATTAGAAAATGTCATTAATCAAAGAAGAGCTCATAAGAAAGTTAAAATTATAGAAAAAATATTACATCTGTGCCTAAAAACAAAACAAATACGAAAAAGATTTAGGGAACTTAGCTGAGTCCCTATTTGGGACTTTTTCATGCAACCGGGCACTGAGTACCGAAAGAGCAAGCCAGTCTTCGAAAGGTGTTGCCGCACACGTGACCACGATTATTCTCGCGTCGATGGGGCGCCACCCTGGGCACAGCACGTCAAAGCTGTACCCTAATGTAACGTGGACGATTTCAACCGATAACATATGGTACAATGTACAAATCAGGAGCTGCGCAGCACTGAAATAAGTGGGGTGACCATAGTCCCCAGCCCCCATGGTTTGCCGCAAATTCAATTGATACTGATTTTTCAGGAATTCAGAATAAATTACAAAAAGCCTACCATTACTGTCAAAGCCAAGCTCCTAGAAAGGCTTATCGGAAACCGCAAAGCGATGTCCTATTACGACGTGAAGACATTGAACATAATGTACAACTGTTCAGGTTCGTTCCATTTGTTTGCCGTCCCTTTAATGGAAGCCCAATCTGCTGCTGTGACTCTAAACGTGTTTTCCTCACGCAATTTGGAGGTATAGTGGTGACGTATCTGCCACTATTATGACGCGATTTTGACTCACAGATAAGAATACAAATGCACAATCATACCACATTTTCAAAAATTGTGCAGAGCCACGGGGGTAAATTTAGCTTGTGAAATGTTTATAACGCTTTGTGTTTAGTTCAGTTAGTGTTTTCCGACAACGGTTGCACCATTTATATGCCACTCGGGAGATGAGAATTATTAAGATTGACCAGGTCCATAGCTACAGTTCATGTAGGTAATAATTTTGGACGTGCTTAGTAATCTGACTTACGCAATATTGTTTTTTAATTTTGGCATTTCAGTTTTATTTGATTCGGGTTTCAAAAGTTCAAAATGTCGTAAAACTAGACAAGCGAACAGTGTTTAGTATCTAGGCCTGGTCACGTGTAGCAGCTACAGAACCTTGCTCGGGAATTTACTTCAAAGATCAATCATATTAGGCTAAATTTGAAAGTTCATTCTAAGGGCGAATCATGAGAGTCATGATTTTACTCAAAGTGGCTAAACACATTAGTCATGTGAGCTCAGTTTTTATCCTCGGCCGAAATCAGGACATCATCGACTATTCCCCTCTAGTTACGTGACCTGGGTTCCAGTGTGTCAGTTCAGGAACTATTCCTTTGATTTTCAGTTATCAGGGCAAAAATGTTTTAAGACGTGAAAAAAATGCAATATACACCTTTGCTGTCTAAAAATAAAAATTCCTCTCCGCAAACGAGGAAGCGGAGGAGTGTAGTGAATTGTAATTAATGAGCTGAATGTCGGCAATGGTAAATGCTGCAATTTTAGAAGCAGGACGCAATATTTTTTAATCCCTTTGTCACAAGAATTTCACTGATTCAACACCGGGCTGCTAATTAAGGTGTTCTTCTTTTGCGCTGTAGAACTCAGGTGTCCGCGCAGGCCAGGCAGTCGGGTCTACTGAATACTATCTTAATACGAATGCTTCTGGCTGAATGTGAATTATTCTTTTTACTTTAAACGCATTAATACTTATACCATACCATTTGGCTCCATTGCAAGTTTTCTTTCTGAAGTTAACTGGTATTGTGTTATTCATTGCTGACCGTCAGACTCCCAGGAGTAACGGGAGTCGCAGGAGACCACCGGTACCTTAGTTTCATTCTAAATTTATTTTCTATACTGTCGCAAATTTGATCTCCAAGATATTCTAACTGTATAGCAGTTTAATTCAATTATTTTATATTGCATGTTCGTTGTTATATTTGTAGTATTTGTTTAGAAGAGTTAATTACACCCAATAAAACACGCCTAGAGGTCGACATACATGTAGTCGGGGCTTTGTTATGCATTCCTTGGCACAGGACTGTGACTGGTCCGTAATTTTATACAAGTGTCTCAAACTATGCATACGCCATTGATGATTTGAACCATTTATTCCGATAAAACAGCTGGGACGGCGGCATTCGCCTTTTGCCAGTGCTGGCCTCGGTCCTCACACCGCCCCATTTCATCGACAATTTCAATACAAATTTTCTCTATTTTGGTTTCATTAAAGTTAAGGTCCGCAGTCAATTGTTTTACAACCTTTTGCAGGCTTCCAACAGGCAATGCTCCAGTCGCACAGCCGGCGTTCTTAAGCCTGGGTTCCTGAATGAATCACAATTGTTGGAGAAGCATGTTCACAAAACACTTTAATTCATTTTTGACTGAGCATGACTTAGTAGTTGCCTCTCAGTCAGGGGTTCAGAAGTGAGTCTTCTCTGAAACTGCCCTCATTTATGTTCTTAACGGCTGGGCTCAGGGTGTGGATAGTACTCATAACGTTGGTGTAGTATGTTTGGATTAAGGCTTTTGATCTTGTTCATCACAATATACTTTTAAGTATACTAAACTCTTAATTTACAAGGTTGCCAAGGTTTCGCTAGACTGGTGTCAATCATACCTCTCAGAGAGGTGCCAGGTTGTATCCCTTGTTGGATGTCTGTCTGAGTCCCGAGGTATCACACACGGTGTCCCCCAGGATCCATCCTGGGACCTCTGCTGTTTTCACGTTTTTATAAATGATCTCTCCTTAGTCTGCGAAAACACTGTTGACATGTATGCAAATGATACTACTTCGTCAGTTGTGCCAGACTTACTGGTGGCTGTGAAGAACAGACTCCAGTCTGATTTGGATATAGTTGCTACCTGGTATGTTGATAACAAAATGGTAATCAATGCTTAAAAAACAAAATGTATGAGTATTGCCTCAGAGCAACGTCATAGTAGAGGTGACCTTGAACTTAATTTGGCTATTTCGGGTTTACAGCTCAAACAGGTTGACAGTGAGCAGTTAATCGGTATGGCTTTTGACAAGACCCTTAGCTGGTCTAGTTATCCTAGTGGAACTGTGTCCAAAATTAGACAGCGTCTTAATGGTCTCTAACGTATATCGCCATTTCTTTCCACAGAAGTGCGTCTGCAATATTTCAGCGCTTGTGTATTTCCTCTGTTTTTTACAGTGTGGTGCAAAATTGGTTTCCTGGCTATTGAAGGCTCAAAAGCAGGCGGCCAGAATTATTCTAGATGTAGCTTTCAATATTCCATCAACTCATGTTTGACACACTGTGTGGTTCCCTCTTAACAAATATTTATATTTAGGCGTTTGTGTATGATGCATAAGTGTTTTCACACTAATGTACCAATTTATTTATCTCGTACCCTATTAATTGTTCGAAATAGCCACCAGATTAGCACAAGATTTTCTACTTCAAACAAATTGTTTTGCCTAAACACAGAACTTCGTTTTACTCTAAGTCCTTTTTACTGAGGAAATTCAACAGTGGTACGGTGTGCCAAATAGTCTAAAGGAGGGTGATAGTTATGATAACTTCAGATTCAAACTCATCAGTTATCTGTGGTCATCAAAACTGTCCCTCCCTTCGTAACTTCAATGAATATACCATGAAAAAGTTTTTAAAGTTTTAATATAATTTATTTATTTATTTAATTTATCTATATTTTTAATTCAGTCTGTAAAATCAGTTTGTAAAATATTCATTTTATTTCAATGTAACTTAATTTAACCTATTTATCTATCATAATTTTTTTAATATATTTTTGCTGTAGATGACCATGGTGTGCATTAGCCTTTGGCTAAAGCATGTTTTTATATTTATTGTATTTTATCCTTTATGAATAAAGTTTTATTATTATTATTATCATTATTATTATTATTATTATTATTATTATTTATTGTACTTCCTCTTTCACGGTTAATTCAAAATGGCGGTATGTTCTTCTGTTCAGAATCATGTGTTTATTTAAACTTTTTTCGGCTACGAATTGTGTATTGGTTATGGGATAGGTATTGCTTGGATCCTTATAAATTCTTCTAACCTTTTAATAGGGTTTAAATACGTATACTACTGGCACTTTAACATGACACAAGACGAAGCACATGCATGTACCGGTGCCGGCGGCATACACAATATCAGCTTCACCCAAAACTCCCAAACTGACCGCTGATAGAGCTCTTTCACGGGATGTCTTGAATAATCTACGCTGGCGATGCATGCCTCAACGTTTGATGTCATAATTTTCGAATGTCCTTAACGATGTGTGTGCATCTTACCCAAAACGTTTCATAACCATTTACCGACAAAAAACGTTAAGGGCGTATTTAACGATTGCATTCCATTTTGCAGGTATGCCCAAAATGTATTTGCCCAGCCAAGTGCAGTTCTAAAACTTCGGTAATGAAAGATTTGGAGTCGTTTTTTATTTGTAGCTGGCTGTAATCTTCAATGTCAGAATGACGGCTACCCTATTAGAGACAGCCAGGGTACTTGTCGGTGCACCTGTCCCGATTACTTCAAGGGCACGCACTGCGAGCTGATTGATGACAAAGGAGGTACTTTTTCAAATCTGTTCATAGTTTCGACAAAGTTAAGAAAACCTTACTTAGACCAACATATTGTCCCGGTAGCTCTGGCAGCTTACGTCAATTTATGAAATCACTTGAGGGACATTAAATATGTATTGTATATAAACGGGTATACAAATGTAGCTTGACAATGAGAACTTTTTTTTCTTTGTGGCTTACATTGTGGTGTTAATACAGGTTTAATAGTATTTCTGTCTTTATGAAACAAACAGGCAGATTAGAACATTTTGCCAATGAGGAATCCGATGATGTCGTGTCCCCATGAGTCATAATCGGGTGATTAGTGTAATAGGTCCGGCATTGTGGCCTAAACACGCCTGATGTACCGCAAAAGGCACCTGCATCTTTTTTACATTGCGGTGTTTAATACACGGATTCACCTATGGTGGTGGACAACAAAACGTTCATTCGTTTTAAGCATCGTGCCCCCAAAATAATATAGAACTCCATGTGATGATTACAGAATGCAGGAAGCAGTGTGACCTAGTGGGATAAGTGTTTGCTTACTCAAAGTCGTGGGTTCGAGTCCCACTGGGGCACATTGATAGACCCTCGAGTCTTGTCTCCAGCTCCTCACCTCGGTTTTAGTTATGAACAAACTATAAAAATGTATCAAAAGGAGCAGTCCAATAGGTCCACCTGAGCGGCCTGTACATGTCTGGGACATTGTACCAGACCGCCTGCTCTTATTTTTTCCATGACGAATACCACGTGACAATGGAGAAATTGATAAAATTGCGAAATAAGACCATTGCCAGTTATTTGATCTTTGATCCCGCAATAGAAATCGATTTTCTTTTGACATTTTACATTATACTTTTAAGATAAGCCTATAACAATCTTTGAGTACAGTTTCCGTTTACAGTTGTACGTGGATAACAGTCATTACATACCCTACACGTCTTAGCCCCACATCAGCAACTTTAATAGATACATCAAAATCATACGGTCACATACATACACACTCTGGTATTCTTCTCTCTTCGATTTCAGACCACTGTCCTATCTTCATTGCTTCAAAATTGATAATGAAAATCCACCCTAAACGCCCTACTTTCGTCTCAAAATATTCTTACACACCACAAACAAAAACTCACTTTCTCATTAGCTTACGGAATTGCAATATCATGGAAAAGCTAGACCGCAGCCTAGATTGTGACCCCAATCACAACTACGCAATACTCAGTGATACTTTGACATATCTCACGAAAAAACACTTTGGTCCAAAAAATGTTAGATATAATAAACACAAATACGCGCTTAACTCGTGGATTACACCTGGTATTTTAATTTCCATTCGTTACCAAGATAAACTGTACAAACAAACCAAGACAACTCCTCGCAACACACAATCCTACGCTACATGCCTTAATAATCTTAAAGTATACAACAAGATTCTCAAAAAACTATTGATTTTGCCAAGCAATCTTACTATTATGACACATTCGAAAAAGGGAAGTCTGACATAAATAAAACATGGGATACAATAAAGACAGTTATGAACAACGGCGTTCGAACAAAAATGATACCCCAGAATGTCTCTTACGCTCAGATAACACTAAAACCAGTGACCTACCCAAAATGGCAAGTTTATTCAACACCTACTTTACCCAAATCGGCCCATCCCTGTCTGAATCAATAACTATGATAAAAAACAAGAATTTCCCAAGCCAAACAAATTTAAGTTCTCTTTCAGACTAATTAATAATAAACATGTACTAGATATTATAAGAGACATGGACGCAAAAAATAGTACTGGTCATGACAATTTATCATCTAAAATTATCAAAATAAGCAGTCCTTTTATAATTGAACCTCTCACGACCATCATCAACCAGTGCTTGCTCACTGGTATATTTCTAAAGATTGCTAAGGTGATCCCAGTTTTTAAACAACACGGTTTGGATCCAGAGCACCCGGGCAATTATAGACCCATTTCTATTCTTCCAACAATCTCAAAAATTATAGAAAAAAATTATCCATACTCAACTTTCAACTTTCCTAAATGAAAATGATATTCTTAATAAACATCAATATGGTTTCAGGAAATGTCACTCTACAGAACTTGCTTCGCTTGAACTTTTAGACCGCATTTGTTCCCATCTTGATAATGACATGAATCCACAGGTCATCTTTCTAGATCTCTCTAAAGCTTTCGACACAATAGACCACCAAATACTCTTGCAAAAGGTAAATCACTATGGTATTACTGGAGTTGAATATACACTGTTCAAAAGTTATCTCTCAAACCGCACACAATATGTTTCACTAAGTGATACAACTTCCAGTTGGTTACCAATATCTACCGGAGTTCCCCAAGGCTCTGTCCTTGGCCCACTTCTCTTCCTAGTTTACATAAATGATCTTTCGTTTTCTTCTCCCATGGACACACTTCTTTATGCTGACGACATTTGCCTTGTTACACCTTACAAACTGACTGAATCTTCCCAATACACATTACAGCAATCAACCACCATCAACAACAACCTTAAATCTATTTCAGACTGGTTTTCCGTGAACAAACTTTCAATTAACACATTAAAAAGTAAATTAATGATCTTTCACTACCCCCAAAAGAAAATTGAAAAATGTATTTTTCCCACCATTTATACAAAAAGCACAACAATATGTCATGTGAACAGTTTTCCTTTCCTTGGTATTACTGTTGACAAAAACCTCTCATGGTCCCCCCACATTAACCTCATCTCAAACAAACTTAACAATCTCGGTGGACTCTTATACAAATTGAAATCCTATCTTCCTCTTCCAGCTCTCAAGTTGATATATAATTCACTTGTCCTTCCACATTTAAACTATGGCATTGCAACTTGGGGTTTTGGCAACACTAAGAAACTTCAGACAGCCCAGAAAAGAATCCTTGGGAATATATCAAATTCCAGTTATAATGCTCACTCTCTGCCCGTATGTAAGGAACTTCGCCTCCCTCTAGTTCAAAACATCTTTAAAATCTCAACTGCAAAATTTTACTACAAATTCCTCAATAATCAGCTTCCTAAGTATTTTTACACTAACAACTTCTTTAGTAAACCCACCCAATATAAACCAACCAGACACATTAAAACTCCTACATACCTGAATCAATACTCAGCTGCTATACCGACAATACAACCCAAAAGTTTAATTGCTCCGTCCAACAAATTGTCATCAAGAGCCTGTATCAGATTTCAGATTCCTCAACTTATAAACAACAACGAAATACCAGTCTCTGCTCTAAATATTATAAAAACGCATTCTTTGCAAGCATTCTCCAGGTTCTTAACCAATTTTATTATTAGCAACTACGATCCAGTTTGTCATATTTTCTCTCTCATCCGTGTACAGATGTACATGTACGTGAATAACGGTCATCCGTGTACAATGGTACGTGGATAATTGCATTTGAGTCTGAACTCGTTTTTACTCATATTATAGCTCGAATCTAAGAACATCAAGTGTCAATTTGGATTAGATAATGATCAGCGAAAACCATACCATACTTATAAACAAAAATAATAGATGTCTATTTTGAATTAACACTGAAGTAGAACGTCACATGTCAACGAAAACAATTGCAAGTTCAATACCGATTAGAAAGATTATACCCCAGGACTGAACATGGTATTGTCGTATCATCATTGCCATCGACAACTTTTATATTCTACAGGCTGCGGTGGTAAATACAAACTCCAAAATGCTGGCGATGTTGTCACGATTTTCGGAGAAAGCACTAAAGAACGAGATGATAGACAATGTGTGTATCTTATTGAGGTGAGCAAATGGGTTTGAAACAGGTTATTAACCACATGTAAACAGAATGCATTGGTGCCGTTTTAATCGAAGCATTATATGCATTTCTTCTACAGTAATGCATTCCTCGTCAGGGTCGTTTATGAAAGATTGCGATTTATTCATTTATTTAATTACTTGTTTAATTGTTCAACCAGGGGAACCAGTAAGAAATTCATCAGTTTTTCATGATTAACAAACAAACAGTTACAAACGAAATTAGAGTTAGAATGAATAAGGACAAGACAGTTCAAAACCTACCTGGAACGATAACACATGTAACTGAAGCGATACGATAGAGGCATCATTACGATCACGATAAATTGCTTGTGGTTGAATGTTTAAAATAATGGTCTTTTCTTTCGTTGCTAGAACATTAATCCGGCTATCAGAATAGCAAAATAAGCTCGATCGAGGAAGGCTTTAAATTGGATATTCTACATAAATTAAGATTGTTATTCTCCATGTTAATAACTACTAAAATATTCACACAGTTACACGTACATGAATAATAACACATCACTAAAGCACGTACATGTTTTAGACGAAAGCATGTAGGCTGTTGACACACTGTTAAGGTGATTTGGTAGTGTCTTCCACAAAATGCTGTCACACTCTTCCACGCTGTATTTGTAGCGTTCAGTATTCATTCATGGTGGCTTGTAGTGCAATAAATCCCTTATCCATACCATCAGTTTAAATACAAAGCTCTATCGGGAAATGAAAGCCGTACAAGATGAGCGATCAAGATGAATCCGCACTAACTTACGAACTCTATCGATAGAGTTAATAATTCTATCAATAGAGATAATAAGTCTATCGATAGAGTTTATTAAGTCTATAGATAGAGATACTAAGTCTGTCGATAGAGTTAGTAAGTCTATCGAAGAGATAGTAAGTCTATCGATAGAGTTAGCAACGGAGAAAAAAGTTGCAGTGACGTCCTTTAACAGCCACCGTAGGACAGCTTCCTCACAGTTTACACAATAATCGATGTATGATAGAACTAGTGTATTAACTAGCAGGACTACCTGAGTATATTGTGTACTACTTCCTGGAGTCGGGTCATCTGTATGGGAATATTATATAGACAGTTATCAATCAACATTTTTCAAATTTTCAAACGTTATGGAAGAACATCATCAAGGCTTCAATTTTGTCTAAATTTGATTGCGTTAACCTTTTCAATATGGCCTCAAAATATAAAACCTGCGCTATCACTAATAGTTACTTCGGTGGGATACAGCATCACGGCTCAGAACGTAATGAATTTATCCCGGTGATGAGGGCCATCAATCTCACTACAGGGGGAGTGGGCGTCTCAAAATAGCGGTTTATCGTTACAATAAATTCTTAATAATGTTGCACACAGTTTACCGACCTTAAAAATGTCGTCGATGGATAATAGTTCAATTGTGAAACGGTTTCTTTGTTTTTAATTAGTACCATTTATCGTTATTTTTATCACTCTTATTGAACCTGTAGCACCTTTATTGAGGTTTCAAAAACCCACTCTTCTTGCATTAAAGGTGTCATTTTGTATTTTCAATTTTCCAGAGTCCAAAGATTCTTAGAGTCCATTTCAACGATTTTTTCCTGAAAAATCTTTGGTATTGCTTAGCCACATTGGAAGTTCGCTTTAATCTCATTGGCCAAGTCGGCATCAAGTAAGTTGCAAAAGACTGTTTCTGATCGCGATGTAACTCTGGTCTTATTTGGTAAATTCATTTTAAGCAATTGTACCGCTTTGACATGGGAGGGTTGTGTTTTCATTAATAGAAGCACGGCAAAAATTTAATCAGTATCTACGGGGTGGTTGTAAATGGTTAAGTCACGAAGTTGTCGGTAAAGTGACCAGTGTACTTGTTGCAAAGTAGACTGTAAAGGCTTACGAGTGATTGGAGAGACCTGTGTCTTTAATAGCTGGATTTCGAAATAGCTGCGCCATATTGAATGTCACTAAACCACAAGAAGGCGATTATGTCTTTGGGGGACAGGCGTTCCGCGGCACCTACAGATCCCGTGTTATGCGGACGGTGGGTTTCAACCTACATAAACAGTGTTTTAATAGCTTCACTGCTATCATTACATGGCCACTGCTATTCGGTGGGATGCATCAATGTCTTATGAAGAAGGCAAACCTTTTTACAATGGATGAACAAGGGCATGGTGTTGCGTTCATTTCTCACTCCGAATAAGTATCCACTGAGAGAGTCGGCCGGCTCCGTTGATAAAGCGTGGGAATTTCAATCCCAGCCGGTGTCAAAAGGCTGAAATAAATTAGTTAACTTAAACTAACCAAACGGTGGGAGGGGCCGAAAGTGGAAGTTATCCCTCTGCGTCTAAATTAATGAACCACAATGTAGTAGGCGAACTTCTGTCAACCAAATTTGAGTAGAGATCAACCGGAAGTCTCTTCCATTACTCTCGAAAGCACCGCTGTACTCAGCCGGAATAGAAAAAAGACGAGCGCACTGAAGCGGCTACTGAATGAAGCTCCTAAATTCCGACTGGTCGATCGAGACTATTAAGTGGGTATTCAGATTAAAATGGACAATTGAAACAGGAGAGGTATCGGGTTTTCTGATTTACGTATACAATAGCTCGCCAGATACTAAAAGTTTATGTGATGTTTTTTTACCGTTGTCATTTATCAGAATTCTCAGCAGACAGGTATTTCGTAGCAAAAGGTACATGTATTCACTGTCAAAATAAGTAATATCCACGTTATTAATTGGATAAAAAACCCTCCTTTGATCAACTTTCGTAAAGTACACGACTGTTTTACGGTTTTACGTTATCACCTAGCAAGTTTTGTCAACTGACGACAGTGTGTGCGGGTATTGTCTCAATGACATGATGAACTGAATAAACAATTCAAAATATTCATATAATCACAGGATCAAAGCACGTTACGTCGTAGGCGACGGCACATCCTAACCAAGCCCTAACGCAGGAAGTTTTATTGCAAATTGCGACTAACCCTTGCTAAACTGTGAAAGTTAAGTTGCCGTATTGTTTATTAGAGTTTAATCGGATACCTTTGGGGGCATTTGGGGTGTTTTAACTCTTCCAACTCTAATAAATAGTCCTGCAATAAATATCGTTTACCACTATCAGACACGTCAAGAGGGGAACGTACAGACTGCGACCTGTCTAGGTAACTCTAGGTCATCTTAGGCCATCAAAGATGAAACTAAAGTACTCAACCCCCCCCCCCCCTTTTCGAATAATAGACCAAAGTACGCAAGAGTAGGAGTGGCATCTAATGGACGACGATTCAAATTTAATCACACGAGTCTCAAGTACATGTATACGGTAGACCCCTATTTTCAATATGTGCAAATCCGGTTCAAATTGGCTGCAATGTCTATTATTCACAAGTTCAACTACGGCTCATCACCGTGGAGCTACATAAAAGTAATCTTTAATGGGCTCATTTTGTAGTTGAGGCGGTAGTCCAACATAACATTGTGAACGAAAGCATTCGTGAAGAGGGCACAAACACTAAAACAAGGCAACATTTTAAAAAATCCCGTGTAGGCTTGGCGCAGTTATTACCTATAGCCAGATTACTATTACCAAGGGTACTTTATCACTAGGGTTTCCGTCTTCCAGATAATTGCTATGTCTGGTTCCCTAACAACAGTCATTGAATCCTAGATACAAATATCCTTATGACATAGTTAGAAAAGTTGTGGTGTGAAAGTCCATACTTAACCATAATTTCAATTGTTAAATGTTGAAAACCAGATATACTGTACAGTTGACGGTTTCAACGTTTGCTACTGCCTAAATGCTTGAGAGCGCGTTCCATCACCCAGGTACATGTACTTAATATTAGACCGACTTCGAACTAGAACAATTCCTGGACTTGTCCTGGTGACGTAATAACCATTTTCCGTGGATAACAATGGATATGCCGACAAATTTGTGGTTGGTGCGATCATTTTCTACTTTGAACTTGATGCATACACATTGGAAAGCAATGATGCCCTAATTATTAAATTCGAATATCCATCGATCATTTGCCAAGACGGGCTTTCACTCTTTAATTAAATCTTAGCATGTTAAATCCTTTTTCCACATTCAGCATGCCCTTGGTACAATGCCTCCAGTCGCCTGTTAACAAGACAAAGGTGCGAGGATATACACGGCTAGATGTCAAAACGTGACTGCTTTAATTCTAAACTGTCTTGGTAGCCTGTGATTGTAGCTGTTTATACATCTACATGTACCTGCTTGTGGTCACCTAGAGCGTTGTTATTTGGTCCACTTGCCTTTTGTACATTATGGTTGTGAATAAACGTTTTCTCTCCTCTCATCTCCCCCTGCGCGAGAAGTCTTCAGTTATGTAACGGAAATCTTTATTTTTATCACACGCCTTAAAATACCATTACGTTAACTGGGGCCATTCTGATATTTTAGGAGATCCTGAGGTTACTGTCGAAGCATTCGACTTTTGTTTGCGATTTCCCATACTGATCCAAGGACTTCTGGAAAATTCTGTCGGCCGATTGAATTCTCTGGCTTACTGGTGTGTGTTTGAAATACAGTATACATGTTCATGTAATAAAGTATTCCTTTACGCCTGCGTATTATTTACTCAAGTAGCTCTGTAGTAGGTCATAATACGGTGTGGAGAACTGTGGTGTGGTGATAGCGAACAACCATTCCCAAATCTTACTCGTTGACTTTCAGGCTTTGCAGAACCCGACCATCGGAGGATTTCTCCACCCTTGACGACAGTGCCATGAAAAAGTTGTTGCTGGTGTTCAGCGAGTCAAGCTCGTTTCGCCATACTGCCAAATATAATATTTCGATATTTGCGTCCGATCCTACAGGTAATATGATATTGAGTTATGGCATAGCGTGTCAATGAACCGATGAGTGAGACTTTGCGAAAGCATTACGTCAGAGAAACTTGTGCTTTCGAATTTCAAATAGTGCCATTTGTGTAACAGCTAATGCCAGCTAGTTTTGATCATAATTTAGTCCCGCTTGAGTAAAACCCGAAGTAGCAATAGATTAACTTGAAGTTCTAGTGAAGGAAAGAATTGCTAGGACAAGGTTGAAAAACGTAATGTGAGATACACTTGAAACTGGGTAATTTTTCCTACTTTTGTTAGTCTGATGAATACATGGGGAACCTGCACATTGGTAGCACGTTTGTGACGCATTGTCACCACAGTAAGGTTAAGAAGGTTTTCGCGGTGAGTTTAAAAATTGAATGCAACTAATTAACCATTGCAAGGTGACTTAGGAGTTTGCTGACTCCATCTATGTCATCATAATCGCAATATGACCTTGACTTTCAGATCCTTGTTTAAAGAACCCTTGTCCTGTAAGCGCTGCCTGCATCTTCCAGGCGCCCAGTTCATTTCGATGCCTTTGCCCGCCGGGAAAAGCTGGAAAAGACTGCGATCTTAAAGGTTCAACACGTTCCTGTTTTAAGGAGAATCCTTCAATGAGTTCAATTTTGCTTACTTGTTCCTCCTTCAGCGAATTATGTAGTATGGCGGCACCGAGCAGTTTCTTTGAGACTGTCGCTGTACTGAATGGAGTTTATACGCGTCTACCGTGTTACGTGAGAGTCGAGGTGTCAAAATATTTCCCTTGTAATGTTTGAAAACGAAATCGCAGCCAAGTGACGATTTTTGCAGTTTATGCTTATGCTGTATGTGTTTAAGTGCTGTTAACTTGGTGAATTTTGGGGATGAGTACGGCGTGAGCACAGAATTCTCTGATTGCGTCACTACTGTCATGCTTTCAGATCCGTGCCTGCCTAATCCTTGCCATGAGAAAGCAACCTGCAGCGGTGTGGGTGATTCCTTCAAGTGTAAATGCCCGCCTGGCTTATTTGGAACGGCTTGTGACATCGGCGGTAAGATCACCGGTCAACACGAAATTTATGAGAGCCCAAGCATTGCCACACGACCTGAATCATTCTTATATTCCCATTCTTGTCACAATAGTGCTTGGCATCGTAAACTAAGTTGGCTATCTGTAAGAATCCCAACCCTCAAGTGCAATGTGTGTTGGACTTGTTCGACTGGTGAAAAGCATTGCTAGACATTACTAGTGGCTCTGGGATGTCGCAAAGGAGCCTGAATATACCAAGACTTCTCAGTTAGCTGAGACAAGCTGGCACTGGAGCTGACTATCATCTACGACGCGACCACATGCGTGCATTAATACGCCGTAAATTCTAACAAAGTCGAAAAATGTAACAACTGTTACGTTTTACGTAATTGTTACATTTTACGTGGATAGGCCTCTTGTAAAATGTAACAAGTTCTCACATTTTATAAAATTCTTACATTTATGGCGTATCAGTGCACTGTAGAGCGAACTTTATGCGCAACCCTAAGGAAGCGGTGATACATCGATTCTACCATCGTATTGTGAATACTGCCATCAAATCTATTTTTCGACTAATTAGACGTATTTTACGGTGGCCAAACCAGACTGCTTTATATGCATTGCGCTCAAGTCAAATCCGCGTTGTTTTTATAGCAACCTGTGCTTTACCAAGCTAAATATTTCACTCACCAATACGTCGACCGTGAAAGAATTGAAATCATGGCCTTTTTGGTAAATTCTAGACACCACCGTAAGTTGCACTCCATTTTAGGTCTTAAGACAAAGTTATGTTTACAATCAGTTCATGGGAGATGTTCAAGGGTCTTGGCGAATTTTTCTTACTTTTGAAAATAAAACTGACAAGGCTACTATACACCTGACTTACAGTATTTTTAGATAGACCACTTGCCGTTATGAAATTGGTTACAGTATGTCAAGTGAAAGGTAATTGCAGGGCTAACACAGGAGCGATGAAGAACTGCCAATTGTTTCTAATCCCAAGGACCTGTGTTCACTTAAGACTTGATTTAGAAATTTGGGGTTATGCTCAGTACAACTACTCCTGAAATATATCTAAATCTTACTTAAACGAAAGAGCAAGGCCTCTGAGAATATACACATGACTGCTGATTACTGAGATACACCCGCCGTACAGTATTTTAGCTAGACCACTTACAGCTATGCAACTGGTTACAGTATGTCGATTGAAAGGTAATTGCAGGAGCCAATTCTTTCTAATCTTAAGGGTCGTTTGACTTGATTCAGAGATTTGATATGGCGCTCCACACAACCATTACTTGAGCAAAAGAGCAGAGTCTCTTAGAATATACATTTATGTAAAAATTTGCTAGTTACTGGCACAATTTCCATGGATTATTTCTGGGCTGTGATACGCCCATACACTGTAGTTACTTGGCTAAACCTTTATTCACCAAGTCTGAGGTGGGAGCGTGTTACACATATACTACATGTAAATGTCTGTCTTAGTCTTTTAAGACTAAGACAGACATTTACATGTAGTATATATTTCTACACTTAAAAGTCCCATATGATGAAACGGACTCTAAAAGTCACGTTTCTGTTGCGTAAAGAACCAACTGGTACCTGAGGTTTTGATTAAAGTTTGTAGCAACTTTAAATGGTTTATGGGCTCTGCGTTGAAGGCGCTTCATGTATTTGTATGCTCTAAAGAACATGAACGAAACTGTAGAACCATCATGGTCATATTATGTTTATATCTTTTAGAAGACGAAGCTAGACTTGAAAGTGATTTTGAGGAGTCTTTTGGTTTCTTAAAGAATGTGAATGGCGACGACTTTGACTGGGTCAGGCAACAGGTAACGCGTCAATTGCTTATCAGTTGATAGGTTGTTCTTACACAGGCTTCAGAATTTTTGTGGTGACTCAAATGCGTACAGTGTAGTGGTGCCGGGGGCAACGTCTTGAAATCGGGAAAAATGCACGCCCGAGGCATTGATCCGTATTTGCTTTATTGGACTCGGTTGCCGAGAAAGCTCATTTAGAGTTTGTGACGTAATAATCTGACTTAAAAGAGCTCCAGGCGCTATCAGCATGTCTTACAAACATGAAAACCGCTAAATTTAATTGAAAGTGTATTTTAAAGCATCAGTTTGTTTCGTCCAATTTCATTACCTGATTGATTGGCTTTTTACTTCCTGTTCGAAAGTCGTGTGCTAGCTGTTCAAATGGACCAGATTCATACCATGGTTACTTCAGCTTTTAAATGTCTATCGGTCAGATCATGACAAAAACGGCATCCATCTTTAAAAACATTTGAGACCCGCTGGACAGTATCGCAGATTCAGTCTAAGCAAACAGAGAAAATGATGTAGGGGTGACCAAAGTTTCTCAAAGTTTGACACCTGGTCACCACTGTTTTTAGTCCTAGTCATACGCTATCACTATCAGTTCATTACCCTCCTTCAACTGAATCACCTTCACTTTCCAACACCTCACCCGGTGGATACAAATTACAAGTCTCCATCAACTTGGCATCTCGCGTGATGGTTGGACTGGCAAGTTTTGAGTAGTGATATGCATTTTAAAGTTATTTTTGAGGGTAACGATTGAAGTGTTTTCTTTTATTTTGGATGGCAAGGAATTCCAGTTGTCAATGCAAGTTAAAATCGTAAATCTCCTGAAGTCTTTGCTGACGGAAGAATGAATAGTGTATATATTACTTTGTCGCAGTCCTGGTCTCGTGTTAAGTCTTTTGTAGGAGTCAAAGAGGATTTTGTTTGAATAATTGTTTATGTTGGTTAAGACTATGAATGTATACGTGGGCAGGTGCAGTTTACGACGGGTTACTAGTTTACTCCAGCTGAGACTACTGTATTTAGAGCCTTGATTGTGTTGGATCCTTTGTATGCGCCTTTTATGGCTAAAGCTGCTTGGTTTTGTAGTCTTTCTAATTGATGAAGTATGCCAACGTTAGCCGATTGGTAGATTATGTCGGAGTAATCTAGGTGTGGAAGTATAAAAGATTTGAACAGAGTTTCAAGATGCATGGAGTTGAGATGACGAGAGACAATTCTAATTGGATTGATTAATTTTTGTACTATATGAACGAGTTCGCCACAGTGAGGAGTAAATGTAAGCTTATGGTCTAGTAGCAATCCAAGGTGTTTGTGTGTGAACTTATTGGGAATAACTTCCACATTAAAAGATAATTCCAGCATTGGATTTGTTTGAAAATTACTCTTATTAGACTTAGAAATTATAAGATCAACACTTTTTTCAGGTTTAAATTTCATATTCCATTTGTAAGACCAGTCATAGAGTTTGTTTAGGTCAGTTTGCAATTGTAAGGAGTCATGGGGATTCTCTTTTGAGAATGGGTAGAAAAATCGCAGTGTCATCTGCATATAAGAATGTTTTAGAATTTATTGTGTCTGGAAGATCATTGATGTACAGTAAAAGGAGTAATGGGCCTAGCACGCTATCCTGTGGTACTCCAGCGTTTACGAAACCTGTCGTTGATGAGGGTGAAAAGACACCCTCAATTCGGACTTTGTAAGTTCGATATTCCAGATATGATGTTAAATCTAATAGGAGAGTGCCTGAGAAACCGTAGGATTGTAAACCATGTATAAGCAGGTCATGGGGAACGACATCAAAAGCTGACGCAATGTCTAAAAATACGGATCTCACTTTGTACCCTTGCTCAAACTGGAGGTGGATTTCATGTACAATTTTTGTAAGTTGGAAAAGTGCTGTTACCAGGCATGAATCCGAATTGGCAACGATATATAAGGTTTTGTGATGAGAGGTGGTCAAACGTGTTGTGAAATGATTTTTTCTAACATTTTGAATAAGTTGTTAAGTAGAGTTATGGGGCAAATTATTGAGGTCTTGGCACCGCAGAAACCTCCCAGGAGGCTACAAATTTATGGGGTGCAGTGTCCAAGGCATCTCCGCAACCCATATTGTGATTTTTTAAGCAGTCGATGTTTTTATACGTTTATCGTCGGGAAATAATTCATTGTGAAGGCGTCTGGCGCATTAGTTTTAACACAAGTGTGTTGGAAGTTTTCGAACATAGGTAGAATTCAAAAAAATTAAAAATAAAGCATAAAAACTTATTTGTGTTTGCAAACTATTTAACTGATTTCTCATTCTGTTCCTTATGAATTCGTTCACGACTGTCAAAAATATTTGTGAAGTGACATCTCATTTTCATGTTTACTTGCGTCCTCTAGGGATCTTCTGGAGTCGCGGACACAGGCCCATTTGGTGGATACCGGTCAAAGACGTATGCTTTTGTTCCTGTCAAGTCCGTGCAAAATATGGAGGAAGGGTCTCATGCTAGCTTGGTGTCAAATTACTTGAGTAGGTATTCTTCTGCAAATAGTTTTGACCTGTGGAAAAGGCCCAGCTGATTGTTGAAAGCAAGACTGCGCTTTCGGACGCCTCGAATTCGGAATTATAAACAAATGCAAAATATTCCTCATACAGGAATCCCATGTAAGTCACAGTGTCAGCTCGCCTTATTTTGACAGACGCTAAAATCAAATAAAGTATGCTTGCCCCTAAAATACATGTATGTACCATTTCTAACAAAAGCAGTCACACAAGCAGTAATCAACTTTCTTTGCAGGAAGGAGCATTTAAACCAGAACAAAATAATCGCGTTTACATGAATTGCACATGCTTACGGTTCTGCAGTCGCGACTGAAACTTAACCGTAGCGTGGAACCTTATCGATAAGTCTACGCATTTAGTCGAATATCTAACACAATGTAAAACTATTTTTCTGAAGGTAGAACGTATGCAGATCTTGATTTATTTAACTTCATACCAGTGTGCCATCACTTGGGTCACATGACCATGTCTTTCTAGTAAAGAGGCATTCGTTGCACAACTATATCAATAACATGACTGAATGCCACTTGATATGAGGTTGAGATGAATTCTCAAGAACTCTGCTCGAGTTTTCTAAAACATCATTTCGTTTCCGTTTCATGAATACCTTTCTATGTGATTACGCTCGCGAAAAACAATTCCGATGCCTTTAAATGCTGTTTGAAAAGACGATGATTTGTAATGAAATGCGTTCATGTGGACATTCTGCAGCTGTGAACCAAGGCAGGTGTCTCCAGTTCAACTACCACATGTACGGTGCCACAATGGGGAAGTTCGCAGTAATTTTGGAAAGCGAGGATGAATCCAAGCGTCCAGTTGAGCATTTTGCGAAGAAAGGGAACCAAGGGACTTCTTGGAATTACCATAGCTGCAACCTACCGGCGAGTTCAAAGCGACTAAGAGTAAGTACATGCCTGCGTTCCGTAGACGCAAGAACCTCACGAAAACGCAACGTCGGTCAAGAGTTCGCGGAATACCGCCATGTACTGTTACACCAATGCACTTCATTACACCAGTTTCATTCGAGAGATTCCCGAGTCAATGGAACTCAACCCTTTGGTCTGTTTCACAAAACGTGGCTTACAATTAAATCGGAATGTTTGTTGCGCACCATATCACAATTACTGCATTAAATGCTTAGTCATTTGATTATTGCCATCACTGCCTGGAAATAATCTGTACAAAATTTTCTCAGTAACAGTTATGGGTATACTTTCAGATAATTTATACTTTCGGAAAAAGAAATTTATATTATATTTTTGATATAGATACTGTAGATGGAGCGTTCATGTAAGACCAAATTTCTGGCATAAGACATTTCAGAATTAAGAACCCCATTCATGAAACAGAACCTTGGTCATCGCAAATACTTGAAAATTATCTTCATGTATTCTAATAGGGGATTTTAACCAATTTTCATGTGTGTTTACGTGTTAACTGACAGCACGAAGTGTGTGCAGGCTTGACGTTTTGCGTTTACCGTGTTGGAGGGAACTCAGGCATCATTTACATGCATGTTGCCAAGTTTAGGAGTAATGGTAGGGTATGACGTGCCCGAATTTCGAGAACCAGCTTTCTCCACTGTATAACGGTCATAAAACTGGTTATCAAAATACGGGCACGTTATATCCGACTATTGCCAAAAGGAGTTGCTTGCTATTACATTGTCGACGTCCGAGTTATCGATGATAGGAACAACGAGCTTGTGTCCTGTGCGTAACCTGACCAGACGTTTCGAGTAGATTGGTACTCGTTTTCGGTCGTGGGCGATTACGCTGGAGCTTTCAAATTATTATTAATTTTGGTTTTGTCTAAAGTAGAAGAAACTGCTCTTGTCCTGATAAAGGTACTCCTCATCTTCATATATCAAGTGAAATGTGGCTTTTGGTTCGGTTTCCGTAGTTCTGACGGGGAGGTGCTACTCCCGTTTACTGAAAGATAAGTAGGCCTACATTTTATAATATCTTCTTGCTTGCAACCCACATAATAACACGTCGTTGCCCGAGGAAGATTGTGTCATTCTTCTTTTGAATTTTTCGTGTGTCATACCTCGTTCTTGAATTCTGGCGACATGGTGGTTTGAAAAAGCGGCTTATCTACATGTATCCCACCTTGCGTTAGTGCGAGGAAGAGAACATGGTATTCGTGCTTGCATGCCAAACAATGTGGTTGGCGTGATAAATCAAGAAGACAGCTTCCGAGTTTGTTCTTACAGTATTTTGTGTTGTGGTGAGTGTGGTAAATCTGCAATCGACAGTCAATTTCCGGTGACTTCAACCTCTAGCCAAGGCCACTCCGAGAAAACAAAATTTTACTTGGGGAAATGCTGAGTAACGAATTGGCTAAAGCTGTCATTTTCTACAACTATTTATTTCACTGTGGAACTTTTTTCAATCCATGTTTTTCTATACACAAGACTGAATAATTAGATATCGTATGTTTCCATGTGACATTGGTGTTTTATCACACGAATATTTAGTGGATAAATGTCCACGTAGCCATTCCTCTTTACTTAGTAAAAAGTTTCTGATACCAACAGAACGTTGCATTCAATGAATTTTCTCTTGGCTTTTACAGATCGTTTTCAAATACACTAAGTACGGTAGGCGCACAGCCATGGCCATTGACAATGTGGTGACCTTTCCGGGAAAGTGCGCTGAATTCCAGCAAGACGCATACGGTGGGTATTGTAGAAACTGATGCTTGGATTCGACTTGTTACGCTTTTGTTATTTGAGTTAGAACAGTTAGACTAACGCTGAAGTTCAATTAAAACAAAAAAATAATAATTTGGTTTGCTACATATTGTCATCTGAGATTTGTAAGACTGTGGCGTTTATCTTTGATCCCTATTTCTTGTTACAGATGGACATCCGGTAAGTTAACTAGTACGGGAAGGGCCACCATTTTTTGGTGTTACATGTAGTACAAACATTGGTACTAGATATCTCAGAAATACATTTCTCGTGTTACTTACTGTTCTCCTGTCGTGCATTTACCACGAGGCAATAGGAAGTGACGTAACAACCCGGCACGTATCTTGGTTTAGCGTTAAATATCAATGAGAAAACATAATTCCCTATAGAACAGTCTACGCAGGTCATTCATGTTTGTTCATTGGAAGTGAATGCGCAGCCAAAATGCAAAAACTGTGTCGCGCCGTTTACGTAACGCTTCATTAGCAGTATTTACTCGTCAAGGAATAAGTAATTAACAGGAAAATGTATCTACAACATAACCATGGATCTGCGCGTATACTTCAAATAACGTCAAATGTACTGTTCATACAAAAGAGGTTATCAATTTTAAAACAATTGAAATGCTATGACTCCCCTTCTGAACACCTTTAGCCGATTTTATAAGTTGTGACTGCAGCGCAGTTTGTACCTCTGTCTGCACTCAGCAGTTTTACTGTATAAGTCGTAAGTCCGTAGGTGGCGCCGTTGTAAGATCTCTTTTAAACAATGGCGCACCAAGACACTAACTGGTGTGAAGTGGGTAGCAATAGCACTGTTGTTCGGCAACTAAGACCACGAACTAAGGTTATAACCGTTTTAACTGCCGGTGTGAACTTTTGATTGAGACCAATTTGCGGTAAGAAGCGGGTCAAAATTGTTCTTTCGCGAAATTAGAGGACTTCTGGTCCGCTGTTGCTTGAAACCAGGTTACCGTAGGCCCGAAAACCTCACGAAAACACTAACTCACAAGATACGGCGATGCATTGGATTCAATTAAACCCGTTACCGTGTTGAATTTTGTTGTGAGGTTCTCGCGTCTACAGAGCTCAGTCATGGCTCTTCAAGTTGACGTGCCACGGCGTGTCATTTCGTTCTCCGAACGTGGTTTCAAGGTCTGACGAAATGCCAGTTCTTTGCAAATCCAAAACTCCCTTGCCATCTGAGTCACGATAAGGAAAATTTTAAGACCAATTTTACAAACAGAAAGGCGGATGTATAGCCTCTATGAATAACTGAATTAAAGATAGAACAGCAATTTTGTATACACAACAATCTTGTTGGTGCGAGCTTGTTTTTTTTTCTGTTGCCGTTTGAGTGTGTTTGCATTATGTCTTTCAACCTAAGATGAGAGTCACGTGAAATAGTTCATTTATCGCTACAGAGTATAAACATTAGAATGGCGAACGCCAACCCTCTCCCCATCAACACAAATCGTCTCAGGGTATTATACATGTACTTGGTGTATGTCGGTAATATTTACAAAAAAGTCAAAATTGGAAGTTATTGATCGATTTACCTCCCAAAATTGATAGTACAAAAGTTACACTTTTCACAAAGAGACCTAAGCTAAAATAAGGAGTAGTAAATGATTTTCACTTCAGACGTCGATGGCCAATTTTATATTTCAAGTTTGTTAGCATTTACATCAACTGCTCTAAGGTTTTATTTTTTTCACATCCTATCCAGACACGCAAACGAAACAACAAGTCATCCTCCTACCATCAAGCCATTAAACGACTCGAAACTCTGGGATCTGCAGAGCGGTCTTCAACAACTACTGTGACGTCATCCTACGAATTAGTGACGATTGTCAGTATCTTTGGGTTAATCTGCCACTTCTAAGCTTGGACTCAGAGATATTTTAGCACCTGCAATAAGTTACCAGAAGCCGTTCTATAATTTTCAAAACAAACTTCTCAATGCGTACTTATATTTCTTCCATAGAGGAAATACTTAGTAGAAACTTGCTACTGAAATATGCAGTAAGAAGGTAGACAAAACGGTAACGGTGAACACCAAATTGCAGTGGAGACGCGAAAGCTGGTCAGTCACATCATGAATTGTTATCGAAGTGCAGCACGCGATTGATCAATGTTTAAGTCGAGTTTGGAGGGCCCACATGCCAACTGCTGAAAGATGACACCAGGGTTATCCCAAAATCCAACTGCTCTCCGGTGTTTTGGTAATTGGCTCAATAGTTGCATATAATACGGCAATTTTTTTTAAGTTTAGACTGTAAAACCTGCGTTTCTTATGCGATTTTCAATATTAAAAACCTAATCACGTGTACTTTTCACGAACTATTCATATGGTATTTAGAAACGTTCAACCATTGTCACCCCCAGGGTGTTTATGATTGGTCAGATTATCTAGAGAACAGAAAGGTAAGAAGCTTGAGGTGATGTACTACAACAGCATGGTGTCATTTCCGGCAGACTTTGAGGTACGCAAACCACTGAAGTTGCCCAATGAGGTGACAACGAAGTATTCTTTTCGTGCAGACGTTTTTTCGTTCTACTTCAGTAGAAACAAGTGTCATTTTGTATGCTCCAGCATATAATGTTTCGTTTTGCACAGATGGGTGTTTCGTCCAAGTTTGCACTTGCTGTCTCATAGACTCGAGCTACACACTCAAGTAATTACTTGAAATTTCGAGTGAAAACTCGAGATTTTGAGTTCAGACTCAAGCACATACATGTAGCTTTAATGGCGTGGACATCAAGTTCAAACTAGGATGAGACAGTCATATCCACTCTAGCACACACCAATAGACAGGACGTGAGTTCGCTCAAGAGTAGAGCAAAAATTTCTAAATAATTTAGTGCAGGCATTACACTCCGAGCCCAGTCAATAATGTCTCACATTTCACTGTACCCCAGTGAGGCAGCTTGGTGATCTGACGCGATTTCGTAGAGCTCACAAGTCACTCGACTTGTTGTCTAAGTAGCTCCTCCGTCCAGGTCACGTGTTAACATTAATAGGCTCAGCAATATCGTTAAGAGCAATTTACCGGGTAGTGTAGAGGCCAACAGTTCCCCATTTTTCATCTTTTGTTGCTATAGGCGCAGCCACCTTTGCTCAATGTAACTTTGTCCAAAGCGACTTCACTAACATCATAAATTGACCCCAGAACCCCTTCAATCAGAATCTGTAAAAGTAGAGAATTAATGTTCCATCTTGGGTATGATAGTAACTTTAATAGTAACAATACTAGTAGTTAAACTACTACTGATAAAAATAAAACCACTGTAATTCCCTCCAAATAAGCAACAGTCGAGATTGTTGTTTACCTTGAAATCAAAGACACCGGAAAGAGTTACACTTTCTTGTCTCCATTCACGCTTGTTCACACTTTGCTGACCATCGCAGCGCCATAGAAGATCTGTTTGTCTCTCCGTGTCCTGTGTCATCACAGACAATGAGCCGACAGCGCTCCCATACATCAGGAAATGAAACGATAAGCAGTACTCCTGCCCGCCTGTAAAGGGATAGGGGGCAACGTTTCAAGAATCCCTACGTTATATTCAAACATGATATTTGAATTGACTTGCCCATCAGACATACAAAAACATAACACTAATTGTGCACTCACAACAGTCTAACACGTACTGTAGGCCAGCACGAGAGAATAAAAGCGACGCAAACGAGCATTGCACGAACAAAGTAACCCAGTTGAAATATCACATTTAACCTACGAGCCGTAGACCATGTTAGGGTAAAATCGGGTGTGCACGTAGCAAAGGTGTCTCCTTACTTTAGCAGCTATCGGAACTATCGGTGCGCCAATTTCAGCGGCGATCAATAGCGGAATTTCCATATTCAGTGGAAAAAAATTAAGATGGTAATTTCTGCTATGGTGCGACTGCACTCGAATTCCGCTCTTTTGAAGTCCCAGGGTAAAAGAATTACTAGCAAGAACGAGAAATAAATGTTTACAATTATCGTGAAGTATAGTAACTGCGACTTGCTGAGGTTTCGCACTGAATTACAAAGATGCTGCTGCAGTATCAGTCCACGACTATGACAGGCAGAGATTTGAACAGCGTCGGGGGATTGCCTTTTTTCGTGGTCATTAGTACGTTTCACAGCACAGAAGTCCAAATTTGCCGTCATTATGACAGCAGAAAAGGCGTTACACTAGTATGTTGAAACCTCTCGCCCACATTATATGGGATCTGTAAGAGGCGCTGATTGCCTGTCAATCAAAAACCTGATCGCCGTCTGGCGGGATAGTGGATTTAAATATGGCGCGGCTATTTCGAAAATCAACTATTGAGGGGAACCTGTGATGCACACTCTTTCTTGTCTTCTTAAGTTTTAGGGAGATTCCTAACTCGTTTTTAATAATGTCTTAGAAAGATAAGTTGAATGCACCACAACGAATGATTATAAAAAGTCACCATCCCCATGTTAAAAACCATTCCTTTCTTCCTAAATGGATATTTGGATTTCCAAAGCAGTGTCAATACTTAACTTTTCTCTGGCTGATTGGAACTTGGTTGCAATAAACCCCTAAAATTCCATTGATGGCCCTGATGAAGAGTTATTAGGTGCCCTGCATGAAGCAGTCAGTTTTTCTCAAGCCTAAAGATCCTAATTAATCTCAGTAATCAATGAGACCGGTTTGTTATACTAAGTGGCCTGAATCAAATGCTGGTTCTCCACAAATGGCGCCTTTTTATCGTCACTTTAAAGCTGGATCTCATACTGCTTAGCTGACTGAAAATTGAAATTCGACTTGGCAATTTTGATCTAACAACATTGGTTACCTAAAATTCCTGACCGTGGTTGAATTGTGCTTCTTCTACAAACAACAAGACATTTCCAACATTTCAAGATATAAGTTCGGATTTTACTGTGCTTGGCTAACCCGGCCAGCAATTGCGAATTCTTAAATGGTCCCTATACAGGGTACGCATTGTGTGTGACCTGAATTGATAATAGAAACGGAATCATGTCGTAGTTCAATTTTCGCTGTTCAGCCAGCTAAACAAGGCGAAATGAAGCTTTAACTAAAGGTCGGCGAACTTGCTCTTACCAGGGACGAGTTCCGATTCGAGCACCGCCCTTTCACCCAGTGAATGTGGAGAGGATCCTTCCAAGACCGCGCAAAATTGGCCGTGTGCACTACGCAGGCGGGAGAGTCGACTCGTTCCAGGACGTAGAATTCTCTACAACAACATGATATTTCAACAATTCAGTTTTCATCGTTAATGAGTACATGATGGGAGAATTTGATTGAATTTACAGCTGGGGTATGGTTCACAAAATATTGGAATTTTATGCCAGGTTTATTCGTACAGTCGGAGATAGAATCGTACAACTATTCCATCGTGAGATTTTTCTACGAATTTTCTTTTATTCTAAAGTGGCCCTGTCTACTCAATACCGGTGTTACGTTATCTTGCGAAAAGTTGCACGGTCGCTTGCAGGACCAAACCCAGGTCCCTCGTGTCACTAGTGGAAGCGGTCGCTATTGGTCGAGCGACCACGGACGGTGACCAGCAACCAGTCATGCGACTGACCATGGTATTCAGTGACCATTTGTACGAGTGGCTGTGTTAACCCGCAACCACTCAAAGAATTAAATTGTCCCCTCTGTTTTTGCTCTCAATTTCCAAGAAATGAATAAAAAACAACTTATACATAAATGAGTTCAATTGGAAAAATGGTATACATCTGAGGTAGACTTACTAACGGTAAGATAAAGTGGCGTAATGGTTTCAAAAACGCAAAATAGATGCTTCATAGTGTTTCAATGACTTAGAAAGATGGTTTTAGCTAAACTGAAGTTTTATTCTATTCTCTTTTACAACCAAATTCCGATACTTGAAAATCAGCGCTAATTAAATTGTCTCGAAGTTTTCCTTGCCAAAAACATGAAACATAACAGCAGTTGGGCTCTACCAGCAAAAGCAATTGAAAGGTCGCCTTTCGTTGACTTGGAACCGCCCGATTCGGGACAGGTTGTCCAACCCCATCAAATATTTGTTTTTCACACTACCTTCCCTAGCTTGAAGAATGGCTAGGCTAACGCTATCCACTTGCCATCTCGCTATTGGCGAATTCTGAGCGGCACTGGCGATGGCAGAGCTAAGTTCGTTCGCCAACTTGGCGTGTGCTTTCGAACTTGACAATAAAGAGTAATTTCGGGAAATCTACTCTCATGTCAAATCGCGGTCAGTTCAAAACAAGTCGCGCCGCAAGCGGCATTCTTACTTCGATTCCGAGTCCTAAAAATAACAAGGAGATTTTCCATTTCATGCCCCTCCCTCCCGCTGCAATCACTTTTTTACCGCAACAAAATGTTCAACTGGGTAGGGGGGTCAGCGGTCTTGGTAATGGCGATTTCTTGCGTAGGTGCTGCCGTTTGTCGTCTTCAAGTGACAATGCCAAAATGACGAGTAGAAGACTATTTCAGCGACAAATGTGACACAGTCTCTCAATAACTGTTTGTAATGGGACGTTCGTAACTTTGCGCTTATTGTTATTCTTATTTAGTTGCAAATGTTCAGTTATTCTTATGCTAATGTCTTTGTTGCGTCTCAGTGCGCCTTTGTTACGTGGGCATGTGGGCGCGACTGTATGTGTCGGGCACTTCGCTAGCGACAGGCTTAGAAGAAGGGTGTTTCCTTCTTTTGCTTTCATGGAAAGTTGATCGTTATCATGTGCAAATGGAACTGAAACGAATGCCTGATGAGAGACGTGGTGTAAGGCGGTGCGATGGTATTAAATTACCCGGTTGATAAAACCGCACTGAGTTGAGCTGTCTCAAACATGCCATTTGAACTCAATGTTTAAATTTATTATTTTCAAATTANAGCTGGATCTCATACTGCTTAGCTGACTGAAAATTGAAATTCGACTTGGCAATTTTGATCTAACAACATTGGTTACCTAAAATTCCTGACGGTGGTTGAATTGTGCTTCTTCTACAAACAACAAGACATTTCCAACATTTCAAAATATAAGTTCGGATTTTACTGTGCTTGGCTAACCCGGCCAGCAATTGCGAATTCTTAAATGGTCCATATACAGGGTACGCATTGTGTGTGACCTGAATTGATAATAGAAATGGAATCATATCGTAGTTCAATTTTCGCTGTTCAGCCAGCTAAACAAGGCGAAATGGAGCTTTAACTAAAGCTCGGCGAACTTGCACTTACCAGGGACGAGTTCCGATTCGAGCACCGCCCTTTCACCCAGTGAATGTGGAGAGGATCCTTCCAAGACCGCGCAGAATTGGCCGGGTGCACTACGCAGGCTGGAGAGTCGACTCGTTCCAGGACGTAGAATTCTCTACAACAACATGATATTTCAACAATTCATTTTTCATCGTTAATGAGTAGATGATGGGAGAACTTGATTGAATTTACAGCTGGGGTATGGTTCACAAAATATTGGAATTTTATGCCAGGTTTATTCGTACAGTCGGAGATAGAACCGTACAACTATTCCATCGTGAGATTTTTCTACGAATTTTCTTTTATTCTAAAGTGGCCCTGTCTACTCAATACCGGTGTTACGTTATCTTGCGAAAAGTTGCACGGTCGCTTGCAG
The DNA here is from genome assembly GCA_002633005.1 of Phoronis australis. Lineage (NCBI taxonomy): Eukaryota > Metazoa > Phoronida > Phoronidae > Phoronis > Phoronis australis. The sequence goes on from NMRA01000016.1 coordinate 139,874, forward strand.
GACCAAACCCAGGTCCCTCGTGTCACTAGTGGAGGCGGTCGCACTTGGTCGAGCGACCACGGACGGTGACCAGCAACCAGTCATGCGACTGACCATGGTATTCAGTGACCATTTGTACGAGTGGCCGTGTTAATCCGCAGCCACTCAAAGAATTAAATTGTCCCCTCTGTTTTTGCTCTCAATTTCCAAGAAATGAATAAAAAACAACTCATACATAAATGAGTTCAATTGGAAATTCCCCCAAAAATGGTATACATCTGAGGTAGACTTACTAACGGTAAGATAAAGTGGCGTAATGGTTTCAAAAACGCAAAATAGATGCTTCATAGTGTTTCAATGACTTAGACAGATGGTTTTAGCTAAACTGAAGTTTTATTCTATTCTCTTTTACAACCAAATTCCGAGACCTGAAAATCAGCGCTAATTAAATTGTCTCGAAGTTTTCCTTGCCAAAAACATGAAACATAACAGCAGTTGGGCTCTACCAGCAAAAGCAATTGAAAGGTCGCCTTTCGTTGACTTGGAACCGTCCGATTCGGGACAGGTTGTCCAACCCCATCAAATATTTGTTTTTCACACTACTGTACCTTCCCTAGCTTGAAGAATGGCTAGGCTAACGCTATCCACTCGCCATCTCGCTATTGGCGAATTCTGAGCGGCACTGGCGATGGCAGAGTTAAGTTCGTTCGCCAACTTGGCGTGTGCTTTCGAACTTGACAATAAAGAATAATTTCGGGAAATCTACTCTCATGTCAAATCGCGGTTACTTCGATTCCGAGTCCTAAAAATAACAAGGAGATTTTCCATTTCATGCCCCTCCCTCCCGCTGCAATCACTTTTTTACCGCAACAAAATGTTAAACTGGGTAAGGGGGGTCAGCGGTCTTGGTAATGGCGATTTCTTGCGTAGGTGCTGCCGTTTGTCGTCTTCAAGTGACAATGTCAAAATGACGAGTAGAAGACTATTTCAGCGACAAATGTGACACAGTCTCTCAATAACTTTTCATACTCGCGACGTGGTGTAAGGCGGTCCGATGGTATTAAATTACCCGGTTGATAAAACCGCACTGAGCTGAGCTGTCTCAAACATGTCATTTGAACTCAATGTTTAAATTTATTATTTTCAAATTACGTGAATCTCTCCTAAATCATTACGAAATTTACCAATTTTCAGTGCATAATTTGTCGTGTCAAATATTGTTTTAGACTCGGCATTGACAGATATTCTTTTCAAGAAGTTACAAGGTGCGGACGACGCTGGGAAGAAAGTGTTATCTATTTTCAAATCGAAATACGTCACAAGTCATACCTAGTCAGATCGCTAGATGGCGAAAGTGTAAAGACTTTTAAGAGACTGGGACGTGTTTGAATTTTGGCGGCGGCAGAAATAAAGCAAGATAAAGTAAATGTCAGTTTGGTACCTAATGAGTTTTGTATTACCTACTCGGCGCGAGTTAGCATTATCTTGCTACCCTCAAGTTATGTTTAACGTTTTTGGACGCAAATGCCTTGCTCATAAAAATCCCAATGTGGCCGGCGTACCCCCGAGGTAACCCGGGGACAGGGGGGAGCCTCTGTCCAATTTTTGAAGTCAACTTCATTTAAATGCCCATGTGGTGCGTACCCACACAGTAACTCGGGTATGGGGAACCTCTGCCCATTTTAGGTCATGACAAAACCCATGTTGGCTGACATTCCCTCCAACTTATTACATGTAGGTTGCTATATGACCATGGAATGTTAATCATAAATGTTTTTGTTAAGACAAACGTCTTATCTTATAGAACATTATGAAAAGAACGTGTGCATAACTTGAAAAATAAACAAGTTTGGTCCGTTTAACTGTACTTTTATCAATTGTGGGGGTTGGGAAAAGATAAAGTATTTGTCAAATAAATTTTTAAAAAGGTTAGAAGTTTTCAGATGCTTTAGACATTTTGGCTAATACCTTTTAAGAGTCTAGCGCCACTTTAGAATGGGAATCAAGACTTGGTGAATGTTTTTGCGTAACCGTATTCTGCAATTTAATTTTGTGTTGTGAGTAAACTGGTTCAAGACCAATTTCAATAGATCACACCATTACCGAGATTTTCCGAGCTAAGGGAAGCCCCATGACTTGCATTAGAAACCAGCGTATCATTTACCATTTTAGTGTCCCAAATATACATGTATGCTCGGGTATACTGTCAGAAACTACGAAAACGAGGCTAATTCATGAAAACAATTAATTTTGACGATAAGTTTCAACACTTGGTGACAATTAACGAATACAACTTAAGAAGAGTTTCCAGACATTAGCAACGAATGAGTCCAAGGATGTTATATCGCTTGTATGTACATGCCATCAGAGACGCCATCGCATCGTACAAGTCGTACGAGGTGGGTCACAAATGGCGTTAGCGGGAGAAAGCTCCTTAACAGTTACTAGGAAAAAGGCGTCAACTGTCACGCAACAAATATCCCTGTACGTGAGAAATTCTTGTTACCACCCGCGATGCGTGCCATGCGTGCTCAGCTGAAGCTATTTCCAGATTGGAGTGTCAAACATGCATGGTTAACCAAGGTTCACTTAGATGAGGATGTAGACACACCATGTGCAAGCCACAACTGCTGTTACCTTAATAGACCAGTCAAAATCGTCCAGAGCACTCTGTTGAAATATGCCGAACGGGTTAGACTTGTCCAATTCAAATTCTGTTGTTATAGCATTCGATAATCCAAACTCTGAAGAAAAATTGGCATTAAAGGCGAAGGCAACCTTTTTTCATGTCATTTTTAGCAAAAATAAGGTTCTTTGATTATCCCAGATATATTTTTCACTTATTTACAGCTTTTCGTAATTTAAATAATTACTCGTCGTCTACTCCGGAAGTGACATTTTGGGAGGCAAGAATTTCGCTCCAATTTCTTTTCATATAGTCTGACTGTGAGAGCAGTCGAGTCAGTCATTGTTCTACGTCGGTTGTGAAAAGTTCGGTCGTCGTTTTCATTTGCTTACCGAGTCAGTCAACATGCCACGCTGTTGTTGCGTACTGGGATGTACTCATTATCGTCTCACGTACAGAGGAGAGGCTGTCCCACTTGCCCGAGTGTCCCGCGACACACTCCCACTGGAGGGTGATCTGAGCACCCAAAGTGTTTTACATCCCGTGTGACTCCCTCGCCACACACCTGGCACCTTCTAAATAGCTCCAATAAAAGTCCACAATAAACTTATCAAACTTAGGCTCACCGATCTGTTAATTGGATGACGAACTGTCCTCTTCACTGGGTGTGGAACTGGGCCTGTATTCACTCCCACTACTCAACATCGCTGCACGGCTGATTACAGGCTCTGGGCTAGAGACAACAGCACAGGGCGACATCACTGCTAGTTCCCGGAATTGCACGCTATGGGGTACGTTCGGAGGCACGGGTGACAGTAGATGAAGTGCCTCCAGTCACTGTATATAGTGGCCACAGCTCGAGAGGCTTCTCGCTTCGGGAATCATCAGCGACGGTATGGCACCCTTCTTCAGGCGTTGTTTCACAGGGACCTTCATCAATTCCGCGTACATATCTCTGTCGTAATCTGACGGCAGAAAATGCTTGCCACACACTCGGTAACCCTCCACTGCTTTGTACGTTGCGTGGACGGGTAGCGCTGTGCTCTTCACATGAACGAGCTAGCCAAGTACGGCGAAGTGTGTCATCCTTCGTAAAGCAATGCAAGGTACCCAAAGCGCGTGCGAGCCGATAATGAGTACATTCCGGCACGCAGCAACAGCGTGGCATGTTGACTGACTCCTAAACAAAAGCAAACGACGACCGAACTTATCACAACCGACGTAGAACAATGACTGACTTGACAGCTCTCACAGACAGACTATAAAGAAAAGAAATTGGCGCGAAACTCTTGCCTCCCAAAACGTCACTTCCGGAGTAGAGGATGAGTAATTAATCAAATTACGAAAAGCTGTAATTAAGTGAAAAATGTCTCTGGGATAATCAACGAACCTTATTTTTTGCTAAAAGTGACATTAAAAACGAACAATCGTGAAAACAAATAAATCCTATAAACACACTGGTAAAACGTGATTTTGTAAACACTTGCTGACTTTTTATGAGTTATTGAGCCAGACGGTAAAATCAGCAATCGTAGGTTTGGTGGTAAAGCTACATTATAGACAGGCAGCCTGCTCAAATTACTTACATTGGCCCTACCTTGAACTTTAAGGAAGTTACCAAGCTAAAATACGCGCTGTTGCTAGGTAATTTTAATTTCAAGTCAAAATCAACATCAAAGGTTTGAGGGCAAATTCGTGTATGCAGTAGGCAACCTTGCCAAGTTTAGCAGTGATGCTAAGCTAAATTGGGCATTGTCGACAGGCAATTTCACGATGGAAATTATCAGGCTTGAAGAAGCAGGTACTCTTAATCATCCTCAAATCATTTAAGTGGCACTCCATTGAAACATAGGGGTTTTCAAATTTGAATGAGAACCCTTGCCACGGTAACCAAGCACTAGTAAAACAAGTTGCTCGCGCCACATACCAAATAACTTTGAAGACTTTTACTGCCTTTAATACGTAATACTGTTTTTATTGTCATAACCAGTACGGCATTTTTGAAAATCCAAAAGTTTCAACTACTGTACTGTCCAATAACACGGAAATTGCTTTTCAACAATGTAATAACTGCGTAGCGATTATGCAACAGGTATGCAAAAATTAACATCTAAAACCAAATATAAATGGCTGCCAATTGTCAAAACTAGTAGCACCATTTTAAAAATTCAGAAATAGCTGTCACGAAAATAACGGTCGACTGCTTCCTTAACAACACAACAGCTGCTGATTTGAACGATATTGCCAGACTTGTTACTTTACATTCCGGATATTTGGGCTTTCTGATTTAGGTTTATGTCATTCTTTCCTCCGCACTGCTACATATGGTAAAAGTGTACACCAATCTTCGGAAATATAGTTTGTTCCGTCTTAATTTGCGCTTAGTAAGCAAGAGCTCGCCTTATCTACCTTATGTCACACGACACAATGACTTTTTACACCGCTTGAATTTAGGGGTCACCGTCAAATTTTTAACATGGTAGCTGCTGATTATTTGAGGACCACAAAAGTTATGAGGCGAAGCGACAATTTGCGAAAGCAGTGAAACCAGAAAACACAAAATTGCTGACAAAGTGCGTTGCGAATAGTACTGAATGAATCATATGAATTGAACGCGGTTGTCAGACCCGGGGGTTTTCCTGGAAACTTTCACCGATCTCTTCCCGCTCTTCAATTTGTATGAATGTATATGAACACCATTTCATGTTTACTATGGTATAGTTCAGCTACATGTATGGCTAGGGTTAGAATTTGTAACAACATTTGTGTTACGGAAATCGTCATCGAGTACCAATGAACCTTCTTCGTCGGTTGAAACAACGGAATGAATCACGTGTAGTCAGTAAGTCAATAACACTGAATTTGAGGAGTGTTGTTGTCCAGATATAATGTTGATTCTGAGCAGTAACAATAGGTATTGTATTTACCTATGGTATTCTCGTGAAATGGAAATAAAAAGGTGTTGATATACAACGTGGCCATATGATACTTCATTAATGGGATCGGACACGATCGACATCTAGTGTCAACATTAAGTGATAGGGTTGGTGACTAGACTTGTCTCCCTTGTCTTACGTTGTTTTTATGCTTCCTGTCAGTGTGCTAGTTAGCAAAGATCCATGCTTGGAATAACTTGAATTTGGCGTTGTTTTCGTGAATCACAGCACGTGGCTAGGCAATTATAGGACCGGGACTCCAGTCGTGGTATTTTCCACGCCTACAATTTATTTCACGAACAACACATTCTCTCAGATGCAGTGGCAGATTCTCACAACTTACCCACGCGATCGCACAGCGGACCAGTCAAGTAATAAGGACAATTGCAGATGAAATTGTACCCATCGTTCATATCTACACAACTGTGTTCATCACCGTGCCTGCATGGGGAATGGTCACATCCACCTAAATACAGTTCTGCGGTTAACGAGAAACAGTTCTTCTCAGTCGATCGTTGCTCTGGCATTATGTAAGTGACAAACAAGTTGGTTTAGTTTAACGTTTCAGCAATCTGGTCCAGGTTATTACCTTATTAATTTTGAAACCAATGACATGACCATTGGCGGATTTAGGGGGAAAGGACCCATGTTACCCCCCCTAAAATTCTCCCAGATTCCATATTTGTCAGTTCGGGAGTGCAAATGTTTGACGGCAAAATCTCGGCTAATACTTTTCCCTGCCCTCCCAACTAAAAATCCTGGATCTGCCTCTGATAATCTTTCGGCTCAGACCATGCTTAAAACTTAACCAACTGCGTCGCATTTTTGTGTGCAAATTGTTCGTACGTTTAACAATAAACCGCGCGTCACCCACTTGGATAATGTTGAGTGAGGTTTTGAGTACAAAGGTTAGCTAAACCCCTGGTCAAATTTACGGTAAAACGGACACAGCATGACATTCACATAAGATATAACAAATACTGACACGTACAGTTTTTAAAACATAACTAATGATATGTAGAGAACTCAGTTATCTTAGCGAGGACGCCATCTGCAGGATATTTTCTTACCTCGATAACATAAACCTGTTCGTAATTGGAAATCATCTACTCCGATGTCACTTCTGTAGTTATCTCCCTTTGTTGCCGTAATATATATCTGAAATTAGAATTAGTCCATTCATAAGCAAAGAGGCGCGTTTCCTCGCGTCTGCAACTATTTTTCAAATTAAGTTTCGAAGGAATTATCGACCTTGTGACATCTTTCATGGAGTACCAGATTCGACTAACACGTCTAAAATCATAACCTCGAGCATTTGGTCACTTTTTGTCCCAGGCATAGGGTTTATACATACACCACTCGTTCAACAACGCAAAATTTGCAACTGCACACATGCAGTGCTCTAATTATTCTTCATCATTGACCGAAAATCTAACCCACAATTATGCATAAAATTCAAATTCTTTTTAAAATTACGACTTCAATGTTTACTGACTCAGGTGGTTACAGTAGAAGACAATTCATGTAGTTACATAGTCTGTTAGATTTGGAAAACAAAACAACATTGGGGTTAATTGTAATTTTATTGTTCTTTTGGGCCACTCCACCTTTGTTGATAGAATGAGTGACAAGTACCTTGGTCGTGTTCTGAGGGATGGCCACCTTGGCGGTATGCCACATACGACCTTTGTTGCCATCTTTGTACCACAACAGCTGCGACCCCATGAGAGTGTTGTGTACGTCAACCTGCAATCGGCCCATCGTGTTACCATACATGTGATATGAGAACTGCAGGCACATTTCTACATCTGTCGGAGAAATAAACAACTGATTAAGTACTTGAAACCAATTTGATAATGCGCATGAGACCAAATCTCGTTAAAATGTCATTTGATTGCAAACAATTGACACTGTCTGTGTTGCCCTCATAATCATCTGTGGTCAAATGCAAGAACCTGTTGATATCCTTCCCGCCTCAATGTGCTCATGTAATCGTACAACTCAATTGACCAATCAGCGTTTAAGCAATTGTCAAAGTACATGAGCTTTGATAGATACCTGGCAATGACACAAGAGTCTCCAGTACGGCTTTGTCACCAGGTAATGTGGGTAAAGAAGCTTCAAGGAAGACATATTCCAACCTGCTTGACGCATAGTCTGGACCAGTACCGGAAGACGGTGTGTGCCCCTTAAGTTAAAAAAGTTAAAAAAAAAACTATCAAAAGTAGACTGGTCCATTATTACGGTATGAGGACTATAAAATTATTTCAAATATCCTGATTTAAATATCTTTGGTACGTCTACGCTAAGAACGCACTTGGCGAAAAGGAGCAAACAAAGCAAAACTTGGGCATTGAAAAACGTTATACTTGGATCACTTAATTGACCTTCAGTTCAACGACCCACTTCATGAAAACTGTTCTTACATTATCAAAATTTAATGAACTCAAATCTTTGACGAATTAAAAGACCCAAAATTTATCTGTACAGATATTTTTTATCATTTCGTTTTAACTGCTTACAAGAAGTTTCAGCCCACGAATAAATTCGTGTCGGTCCTGCCGAAACCTGTAGGTGTTTAGGCAACAGCGAAGTCTAGTTCGTCTTAAGTAGCTTTCATGTAACAGACTTGCAGGATTCACGTTGCGTTACATTCGTGCGCACATTGTGTTAACTGCAAGTGACCTATAATTCCTTGAGCAAATTGGAATTTGACGAAGTCAATGGAAAGATAAAACAAAGATCAACTTACACCAATTAAATGAATCCATTCAACATTTCCCGACATCGACTGGCCAAGGCATTCACAGGGTGGACCTCCGATGCTTTCGAAGTCACATTTGCAGACATCTGAAAACCTTTACTATCAAAACTTGCACAGGTTAGAAACACGTACTGTACATGTAGACATTCACTCATCTCGTTCACAGTCCGTGCAGGCAAATACACTTGACAACACTTCGTCTGGTAAGAAACCCATTCATACTTTTAGCAAACACACACCACACAGTTGCAAACTTGAGTAGAATAAGAACATTACCGGCTGAAGAGGGAGCAAAACCCTGTACTCGTATAGAATATATCTACCTATCACAATCGGTAGTCCACACCTGCCCGGATACGTGGTCACGTTGTCCAATGCCAGATCACCTTTGCTACCTCTTCTTGTGTATTTGAATACCATCTGAAAATGTAAACCCACGTAGGTGAGCTCTAGAGCACGTTTGTATCTTTTCTTATCTTGTAGCAGGCTGTCTTATTGGATTACCTTTCAATTTACATTTAGGGGAGAGGGCAGGGCACAGTATTGGCCAGGACTTTGCCCCTCAGACATTCGCACTCCCGAACTAACAAATGGAGTGTGGTAAAATTTAGGGGGCCATGGCATTCTTGCCTCCCCCCTTCCTAAATCTGCCACTGCTTATAGCTCTATTTGGGTATCGTGTGAGTAGCTTCCGCGCCTGTAGCGGCAGCGTTATTAGCTCATAAGGAATATAATCTATGTTGGATTGGATTAGAGTTAGAGGGCTTCTCATAATAAGGGCAATGGAAGAACGTCAATTTATTTGAGCAAAAACCTTCAATTAAAGTGTTGGTATAACATCGCGACTTAATCCACGTTTGGAGACATATGAATTATGTGACGAATACATGGGCGCATGTTTAATAATATATGGATACCTTCTGTATGGAATACGCCTGTATACGTCGTATTTCTCTGGAGTTGCCGGTAATTTAGTGCATACACCACATTTTTGACGGGTGGCTCACACGCCCAACCCTCCATTTGGTGTACGTACATCACGTGATGGCCGAGACAAGTTACTTAATGTATGCAGGGAGAAAACAACAGCAAGCCGTGGAAACGGTGCAGTGCGACTTACCAGCACATGTGAACTATTTTCCAGCCATACCAGGATCTTGTCAAACAAACGAGATCCCAATTGTTTCCCCAACAAATCCCCATTTAGAGTTTCACACCAAGATATTTCTTGAGACCGCATTTCTCACACCGCAAAGCTTATTTTTGTGAATTCGCAACAGGTGGCAAAGGCATAATTTTTGTGCTCACCTACGCCAAAAAAACCGACTTTATTTCTGTCTATGTTGAGACCGAAGACCAAAATCTGGGCTCCGATTCACGAAACCATTTTGGTCATAACTTAAACCGAAATATCAATGCTGTTAACCTGTCACATGTCATGTCGCGCTTGTTGAACACTGAAGTTGAAGTCATTCCAATAATCAAATTGCAGAACTAGACTTTCATGAAACGGAGCCTAGATTTTTTTGTGAAACATAGTTTTTGAAATTGTGTCTTCCATCATAACTCATTTCGAATTTTGATCTTAATTTTGAGAATTTTTGTCTCACATTTTAAGTTATAAGTCGCTTTTCATGAAACGGACCTTAAGGCGTACCTCACCGACAACGTATATTTATTAGGGAGTACTGGGATATATCGGTACATTATCGCCATCTAACGGATGGAATCGAAGGCGTGCTCTTTCAGCTGTTCAATTGTTGGATTCATTATGCTAGAAACACCAGTGAGCCACCGTCCATTGCAGATATTTCACAAATCTCCAACAACCATACATTTATTTTCTCTAAGTATTAATGGCCTCATGCTGTAGTATCCCATTCTGTCGGGTGGGGTCTCTGACGGTCACCTCAACGTCCAACTGAAGTACAAGTAGTTGGGGTTTTCCTGAGATCTGCCTCAATTCAATCTATTCCTTGAAGTACGTCGTGGTGGAGGGAAAGAGGACGCTTTCGAAATAAGGCAATTTCTAAGGTGACCTTAGCCGAAGACTAACTTGGCAAGGTGCATAGTACAAAAGGTCTGCCTGAAAAACCTCCATTACCACTAATTCCAGTGTGCTTAACTCAGAGAATGATTTGACTTGCTCGTCCCGTGTTAGAGAACAGCAATAACAGGAAAAGTTCCGTGCGTTTGCTATGATGTCTAATGGTTGAGGACAGAAAGATGTCAGTAGAGGTTCAAAGTTCGTCAACTGTGAGGCCTTTAAACAGCAAGAAAAATTACGCCTAAAAGAAGACATTTCATGTGCTTTATTAAAACGTCCAACGCTTTATAAATACGCCACAGGTGCGCCCAAAATTGAAAAAGCGTTAACATTTTAACGTATGACAACGTTTTAGAGAAAGTTTGACACTTTGGTATGCGCTAAGTGAGACTGTGTCACTGTGGCGGCTCTGTTTATGGTGTGACAGGGTTCTTATAGACTTGAGAAAACATAGGTGTACTCACTCTACACTGAGTGGTGCTGAACGGTATATTAATTTGTTCGCGTTTCCAATCGTTGCCTTGGTTTCCACTCCTTGAAAAGATAGTTCGTGAAGGTTTTGATGCGTTTTTGCATTCGACGATGACGTCAAAGTCACCCATCGTTGATCCATACATGTGATAGTGGAATTCCAAGCATCTCCCGTTGTTCATAGCTACAAGATAAAATCTTTAAATAATTTTCAGGAGAAGTGGTCTCAGGCGTGTGTTCCGTAGACGCAAGATCCTCGCGAAAACGAAAAAACCTTCGCCAGATATCGCCTTGTGATCATAATAGCTTTCTTCGCCAGACTCTTGCGTTTACAGAACCCAACCCGAAGCTTCAAGAAAAGGAGTAGGCCCGTACGAATTATCTTCAGGAACGGGTGCTCTATGCTGTAAAAATTATTATGATCATGCTGTCAAAGGAGCGACACGTGGGTTCTCATTGACATTTCCGGATACTTTGAAGGAAACAGGTTTGCCTAAATCATAAAAGGCATACAAGCGGCGTTTCTTTGGTCGTGTACAGTGTACGTAGGGTCTTGCTTCTTCTAATTTTCCTTTCACCCAAAAAGTTTCGTATCAACGAATGCACAACGGACAATGAAAAATCATCATTTTTAGATTTCACTTACGTAAGTACTTTGATCCAAGCTTTATTATATCGCCTTTCTTTAAAGGGTATGACGCTTCAACATAGGCGTAGTGATCTGACTGGAATCCGCCAACAGGTCCGGTACCGAAAGTAACAGTGCCACCCTGCAATGTAGTCATGAACAAGATTCATACTGAGCAAACCACATTTTTCGGTAGGTGCATGCGCATCCAAGACGAGCCGCCCCGACACCTGGTGTATATTTTATTGTATGTGTTTTATGTACCGCATGACTCGAGTTCTCCCTCTTAATTACGTCTACCTCTATGCTTGAGGAGATCCATGTAGCCAATGGTGACCCGGGAAAAAAGCGTGCTGTTGTTTGAGCCACTCTTTCACCACCCCACCCCACACCACCCCAGCTACGAAGTCGGTTTTAACCTGTGTCACTTACCTTCTGTCTTCGCCAGTCCGCATCATCGTCGTCTAAATTTTCCAAGAAACCGAACGATTTTTCGAAGTCTGCCACCATTTTCTTATTTTTCACTGAAATACAACATCGAAATAGTCTCTGCTTTGAACAGTGCAAATGGTCAAGTGCTTGAAATACATCGGACATGCGCACATGCAGTCCACATAGTAAGACCCGTTGCACGAAACACCTTAATTGACGCTCGTGAGAACCCTCATGTGCTTATTTTTGCCAGACTCTTCCACAGAGAGATTGAAGAAGACCGTATCTACGAGAACCACCTTTTTCCACAACTGATACTTGACGTTTGGTCCAATTAACGTTAACTTTACAGACAGCGTCCACGGTCACCACTGCGTTCGCTTGACTGGTCATCTCATGTCATCGCCTCCCCAGCAAAGTATAGTCTCGTGAACCCCCAGGAATACACGTATCCGTATGTAATGCTCTATTCACATTATTTTGCGATTCTATGAGACTTGGCAAATTTAGAATGACAGGTTCGGAAAAAATAACAGAGTAACAAACCTGGGTCTTTGCATCTTGGTCCCGTAAAGAAAGGAGGACATTCACATTTAAACGTCCTCTCTTGGGTAATGTAAATACATGTGGATGCCCCAAAACAAGGATTCGACAGGCATGGGTCTGTAACAGCAGGTAAAAAGTTGTGAGATGCCTAGTGCAAAATGCAACAACAGTTTCGTGAGAAAATAAGTCCTCCTCGAGCCGAGGCCAGCTGCTGAACTCTGTTTCAGTAGCGGGAGTACGATGAAGGTCTTTAAGTGCACCTGGACGAGACGCTAGCCCAAAGCAGGTTAAACTTACTATGCAGCTGAGATTGGTTATGAGCTGAATCGATTGGAATAATGAAAGACTTACATGTATCAACAAGTCCACATATCACGTGGGACCGAGTACTAGTGGCCTCTAGAGGACGAAAAGGCAACTTTAAACTTTCGATCAAAACACACCAAATCCTTTGACATACAGTGTAAAAGAGAAGTAAAATAATGTGCTCCCCTATGGCACCCGCTGCGAAACGGATTGTGATGGTAAACTTGGTGGCGCTAAGAGTAACTGGTCCCGTGCCATCAGCACCAGTTGTTTCCTGAAAGAATCCCAATGAGGCCACGCGCCTTGATCAAGGGAACAAATGTGCGACACAGCAGCAGAAGCCAGGTTCTACATCAACGTCCTAACGATTCAGAGTTCACCAAATTAACTCCTCTGGCTTTCAAACGATTATCGTCATTATAAATGACGGTTTAAAGAATCATGCTGCCATTTGATCAATGAATTTGGCACATTTGAACCTTTTTAGTCGATATTGATAAAAACGAAAGTTCTAGTTAAAAAATCAACATTTCTTCAAACCGGGAATTTCGATGCAATGCATGTATGATTTGAAACCACTTTTTCCTTAGTTTTAATATTGTTCCTGGCATTATCGTTCTAATCAAATGGCAAACTGTTATGAACTGGCTCCCTTGACAAAAATAGATCGGCTAGCATCTACACCACCAGTATTAGAGCCGAGAAAGTGAAAGATTACCACGTCCCTCAGTCCAGTAGATGTTTTCTGAACTTGCTCACTGCACCAAAATGACTCTTACAGAAAATAAAGTATATCAAACATACCAAAACCCTTCCCTCTTTTATGTAACCACAATCTTCTACCCCATACCGGTTATCTTTCGGGCTTTTGGGTTATTTCTTGGGAGCGCGAAAACGTTGCAACTGGCTTAAACATGGTAATTTTTCATATCACACGCGTTCGCGAGCCGCGTTAAATGTCTTGAATAGACAAGTTAGTGTGTTTAGATCAGCCTTAAGACGGATTTGAACTCACGACCTCAGCGGCCGCAGGTCAACGCTTCTCTAAACACCCGTTCCTAACGCCGTAACACCATTCAAGAGTCTGTTAAATGCAAGCCGTTACATGCTTGCAGCTCACTGTAATATATTACTACATTACGTTATACACTGTAACACTCTTCAACAAGCCCACAATGAGACGGCCTTTTTTGAGCAACGAGAACAAGTGCGAAGTCGCGAGACCTAAGAGTTCGGGAATAGCGGTACTTTCATCTGAGGCTGGCATTTTGTAAATTCGGTGCAAAATACAGATTCCCGCTAGTCTCGAAGCTGAATATAAGCCAAAATCTTGGCAACAAGAGTAAACATCTACTTCATCCTGGAGCGCACTGTAACACGCATGTAAGACTCGCTGAAGAGTGTTAGGGTGTATAATGTATTGTAGTAATATATTACAGTGAGCTGCAAGCATGTAACGGCTTGCATTTTATAGACTCTTGAATGGTGTTACGGCGTTTGGAATGGGTGCTCTAAAACACATGTCTGGTAAATAGCAAACTATTTAAGCGTCTTTAACTGATACATTCACCGACTTCGATTTCATCGAATGACAGGCGACCAACGGTATGATTTGTAATGAAGTCTCAAAAACAAAAAAAAAATTTGTTGTTACCCAGCATTGGTCAAACTTAATAACTTCATATGTTTGTCCCATCCAACAATAGTCACAATAAAAAGCTTTCGGCAAAAAAACAGAGTATTCCATATCAATGAACGGTGTGTAAACTAATGTCGACATTACAACCTTCGTAGATAAGACCAGGCGTAAGAACGTTGATAAAACGGACCCCAATGCAACAAAAGTCACGTTACACAACAAATATTGCAATAGTTACCGCGCAATTTCGTACACGTATTACACATAGTTATTCACATACTTCCGAGTGCCAACTGTCCCCCTCAACTCACACTCTTCTCCACAGCTCAACACCAGTTACTGTATGCCCATGGGTAAGAACGGGTTTGAGTTCTGAGATAAAACCGTGCGCCTTGAGGTTTCGTGAAAAGTGACTCACGTCTTTTGAGACAGAAAGTTGGTTTTACGGTCCCACTTAACAATTGTCAATTAAGACTAAGTCATGTAGCGATTAACACGTAACTGCATTGAAATAATTTGTACAAATCTTCTCAATATAGAACAATTGTGAACATATTCTCAGATGCTACATATGTTTGTTGAAGTGAGTTTTAATTATTTTTCATAAATAGTTATGTGGAGTGTACGACCAAATTTCTTTCATGATTATTACAAGTATGTCACTTTACAGGAAACAGACCCTGGTCCATGAAGCAATCGTAGTGGAAGTTACATACCGTTTTTTATCGACGCAAAAACAGATACGTTAAAACTTCCCCCGTAGGCCATTTTTGGTATTTCCCTGAAGATAACCAGAGCAGACCTCATGCGAAAGTCGTTCAACGTTGACAGGTCTGCCGGCGGAGTCATTCCACATAACCTAAACAAAATGAATGTACAAGTTTAGTTAAACTGGATGAAGAAAGCCGCCCATACAAATCAGTTCATCAATATTATTCACTTCAGCATTGCTGTCAGTTTGGTTTGTGCCTTTCACGCTCAGTATATTGTACAGTTTTGGTGCAAACACACCAATTCACATGCGCCTCAATCTTGAACCCCAAACTCAAAAGAAGAAACGAAAATGGGGCGTGATTTTGTTTGAGTACGGAAATACCTTTTGCAAGCCACCTTGTGACAAGTATTGCAGCAATTATCGTTTTATTCCTGTCAATGTTATCTTCGCTTTTCATTTTGCAAAGTGCAGGAAGGCTCCGGTAGAACGTAATCGGATCTAAAAGAGTTCTCTTCCTTGAATGGTGACAAGACGATGCGATTTCTTCAGCGCAAACTATTGATAAGGTGCCACATGCGCACAGTTGTTTCAGTGATTCAAAAATGTCTACTGGAAATAGCTATATGTATATATAAATGTATTAGGATCTTCAATATTATCCACGCACTATCAAAGAAGGTCAAATAACGAACATCAATAATATTGATGAATACATTTGAGCGTGTATGGACGACTTGGAGCAGAGTTGGGGATCCGTAAGAGCAGTTCTGTAATAAATCACCTGGACTCCCAATGTCAAAAGAAGTAAACAGCGTCTTGAACGATAGACAAGTTCCCATTTGCTCTTATGGTGGTAGGTTGTTCCGCAAATTACCGCCAAATGCACCTCATTTAGTCTTAAAACGATATAAAGCCCTATTTTGGTGACTTCAAACAATCCTCGTTCTGTCCTCTTCTTATGGACCATTGGCGTCTCACGTGAGTTATGAAACCAGGATTAAACTAAAAACACATACTGCGTCACATGTCTATGTGTTTGGTGATGGTCGTATCCTGCAGTTGTGTACTTCGGGTAAAACGTTGTCTACGCTTGTCCGATTAGGAGACTTTGTAAGGAGACTTTCTAAAATTGCTCCAAACTTTTAAGCGTTGACGAATGTAACAGAGATTTCTCTTGTTTCAGGAAGCTATATGGTATAACCGTTGTTAACATCCATAAAAATGACAAAAAACAAGTTTGGTACTGTATCTTTCTATTACACAATACAAGCAGCACGTTCTTCGAAACCCTTGCTTTTGGATCGTGTTTTGGAATCTTTGAGGATAAACACTTTGTTTTGTTTTATTCCAACGAATTCATGATCCTAATATGATGAAACCACGGACTTAAAGGAGACTCTTGGATCATTGAACAGGAACATTCAGCACCACCAACCGATTTATTTCATTTTAATCTAATTGTCCCGGCTGGGAATTAAAGCACTTGTACATTACCGGTAATTGTACTTCTCACAAGCATTTGGGCGTATTAGTCACTCAAGTGTGCATGTGACCAACTTTGGCGCAACACTAAATGCAATTGCTTGAAAGTCATCGAAAACGCTTACTTTGGTCCTGTCTGACCAATGAGATTGAAGCGAACCTCCACGTGGTGATCACATCCGCCGAGACCATTTAGGGAAATCTTCATGGCGGAGAAATGGATTCGTAGTACATCCGGTCCCTATTTTCAAGAAAGTGAACGGTGTAGTTTGACGTCGTACGTGTATGTGTGTTATTTTGTTTGAAGTAGACCACTTAGAATGTCTTTATAGTACTAATTTCTAGATGTTATACTCATATAAGAAGAGATTTATGAGCTTGTGAATTGCCCAGTGGTTGTTGCTGAAGGCTGAATTGACGACGACACCAATATAAATGGAAATAGAAGGGTTCCATGATGGAGCCACATATATGCCGTTCCTGATGCCAAATTCAAACGGAAATAGAACGACTTTCCGGTAGAGTATATACATTTGGACTCCATACATCTCATGAGTAAATCAACTTTACGGTCTTCTCTGTATCCGTGATCTAATTTATATAATGCATAACGTAAAATTCTTGTTTATTATTTGTGCCTTGATCAGTACCTCCACGAAGAAGACGCATTCCCGGTTATCAGCATGTGTGGTTGACTCAGCAGACAAGTTGATAACGTCCCCGATATTTCGAAGTCTGTATTTGCCACCGCACTCTGAGGATACAGTGGATAATTATAACATTTGACCAACATTTCATTCAATTAACCATTGCGCTAAAATAGAAAATATGTGCTGTCCAACTGTCTATGAATTGCCGTCATACCTTTCATGTAAGCTTTATTGGAACAAATTTTGCACCCACATACGTGTTTTGTCTCATAAAATGCAGATATAAAAATGTGTCTAACACAGGTACAGTGCGTGACAGTCTTTCAACAAAATGAAAATACTACTTAAACAAATGCTGGTGAGTTAAAAGTTTGTACTGCGTATCTCTTCTGGGGGTACCAAGGGCAACCATTACAGTTAATTTTCACCAGAAGTGCATACCGTAGACGCAAGACACTCGCGAAAAGACAAGACCAGGCAAAATAACCCAAAATCAGGAGCCTGAAAAGCGAGTGTTTAACGAGTCCCATCAGGACCTCGCTCGCGCACACTGTCAAATCATCGGCTACAGACGCGGTTTGTCTAGAATGCTTGAGTATGGGTAGAGTGACATGTGCTGCATGCACTGTACTTCCATCTTCTAATTGTAAGCTGGTTTCTAGCAGCAAGAGCTTGCGATTTTCGTTCGTTTGCTGAACGGACACGTGGCTACAGTGATTACAGTCAGTCTCAGAATACTTACCATTTGGATTAGCGACAAGTTGACAGCGGCCACCATGAAAATACTGTGGACATTTACAGAGACATCTGCCTCGGTCATCCTTGAATGGGTAGCCGCCGTTCTCACATTGCTTGGTGCAGCCTCCTTTAAGAGTGAACAATATACAGTTCCATCGGTACAGCTAGATACTTCATAGAAAGCAATTAGGCCTTGGGACGGCATTAATTTTGTACATGTAGTTCCAATCGTGTTTTTGGTAGTTGAAGTGCACAGTGACATAAATGCTAACACGTGTGTTTCACCATGAAATGGGGGCAGATTTGTGTATGATATTGCAATATTTACTGGGAATTTCTCCCAGGAATGTCTTTGGAAAAATGCGGTGGACTTTCCCGGAAACGTGTGTTGGTGATCACACCGCCCTCATTTAGCTGTGGGCTTTGAAAGTGCTATGAGGAGTAAGTGGATTTAGAGAATGGAACACGGTGATCGTTGTATCGGAGACGTTATTTCTGTCTACATAAAATTTAACTTTCGATGACTTGAGTGTCACTGGAGCAGTAGTTTGTCTACATTAGAATAGTCCTGCGACGCCTCCGTTGACGAGTCACAGATATGCATGAAATATTTCAACTGGGACCAAAATTGAAAAAAAACAATAACGTTATGCCACATTTTCCTTACATCTGGCACACTCCAAAACCCAAAACTCATTCAGTTAGTGGGAATTCGTCTTATTACATCCCATGCCTATTCGTTGCGTGTTCCATGAAGACAATAGCTCACTTGCGAGTTTCTCGTTAGTCACTGTGACGTCACCGGAAAGGGGGCAAAACCCGCCATATTGCTTGTTTTGCCCCGAGTATTTGCTACACGCTAAAACTTACTGGAGTTCTTATGGTGAATTTTACGCTTAAAACGTTAAAACAACTTAAGATATGGTAGATGGGTCATGGAATAACTGTGAATGGACGAAGAAAATGTGAACTTGTTATGTTGAGCGAAGCTGTGAACGGACTGAAATTGGAACTTAACCCGCTCTAGGCCTGAATGGCGCAGGCATACAGGGGCGATAATCCCCATAAAAAGATATTCACTTCAAAATACAGCAAATAAAATCAAATGAAACATGCATATGTGCACATGAAGTTATAATTAACACATACCCTGACTCTGGACACAATTTAGTCTACAAATAACTTGAGCATATTCATGAAAACCTCGCGGTTCTCTCGAGTTTCTCTCACTAGCCGCCATTTTGAGGAAGTTACGTGAAATCACGCCTGTTGACGAACAAAAAGTCCAAGGGACACAAATCTTACAAATTTCACTTGATATTTTCTCATGCTATTTTGCAAGTGTCACGCGCC
>NMRA01000016.1:161395-215201 GCA_002633005.1 Phoronis australis
AGTCTTTGTGCACATTCACAGAGATCATTCAACTACCGGTATATTGTTTTTGTACTATAACGTATTTCTGGTGTATTATGCAAACAAGCTGTATTTTACACCATTAGTCAATGTTTTAGTCATTGAGGCACAAATTTTGCCCAGTCTCAAGTGTTTTGTGTTATTTTTGTTGCCTGACAATGCCAGAATAACTTCCTAGTAACATTCAGACTTAGTTTGCATTTTCGCCACTAGGTGTCTCTTTACGTTTTTTAAATTTCAGTTTACAATTAATTTACAATAGTAAAACGTGTAATGTGAGTGTAATATTGTTCAATACAATGGCACTGATGGGACCATATTACTGTTGTTTTTACAAATATAAGTTTACTAAGCTGTTTTGTGATTATTATATAACTTCAAACTCAAATTTCTCAAAAATGTGCAACTTTATATGTGGGAACTTTTTAGATTTTGAAAACACTCTAATAAATGAATTAAAAAACACCAAAATAAAATTGCCCCCTAAAGTACTCACAAAAACCATTTTCTAGAGGCCCTACAAAATCTGGCCCACCGACTATATTCGATTAGCCTAAAGAATATATTTCCGACCCGTACGCGAATGCATGTTTACAGTAACTATCGACTATGCAAGCAACAACTGAAAAGTGATGTCCATGAGGAAATTATGTCATTTCCCATGTGAAAGCAGACATGATTCTTAATGATTGTATTTACCGGAACAGTTGTATAACTGGTTGAGTGTCTTGATATCATAAAACGTCATGCGTTTGCGCTGCCCTGGCAAGAATTCTAGAGCTTTGGTCTTCACTATCATTGTTTTCAGGTTTCGAGCTGTTTGGTAAGTCTGAAATGATACAGAAATCCACACTGTAGTTTTCATCATGTTTATCGTTTGCCCCATAAATGATCGAGCTACCAGATATTGTAAAATCAACGATGACCTGCAACAGTAAGCTAAACAGCTTACTCTTGCAATTCAAAATTCCGAACACTTCGACCAATCAGCGGCGTCTCATTTGTTTAATGTGCTTGCACAGCACGCAAGCAAGGCTCCTCGCCATCCGCTTGTAGTCGAGTTGCATGACCTCGCGTTTCTACTGAGCTACATGTAGAAACTTGCTCTACGTATCGTAGCTCTGTATATGCTGCCTCTTTGTCGTATCGCATTTAATCGACTAAACTGTTAAGTTGGTGCATGTTTGAATATTTATTTTGTGACCCGAAGATCCTTCTTGGTTGAAGCCCAGTTTACGCCACTCCAGTATTCGTGTACACACACAAAACTTTCATATACAAATGTGTCGTACATGTACATAACCAACCAGTTTCGACAATGTCCAGTGCAAAGCAGATGATTAAAATGACGTCAAGTGTGCGATGCGATGTCTTCTGAAATTTAAACAGTGGACGTTGTGGACACATTTAAAGTTTCGGTAATTGCGTGATAAATGTAAGATTGGATTCCAAAAGCACTGAAATTAAACGCTCTCAGCTCGACAACGGATGGCCATGTAACGTCACAGTGAAATATTGATCGTTGGTTATTTTATTGTGGGCAGTGGTACGTCAGATACTTCCGTCGGTGTCCTTGGACTGTGGCATAACCTACCGTGAGACTATAGTGCATTATACTCTCCAGGTCGTAAGGCACCAAATTCCGAGCAGTATGCATTATTTCGTACTCATATCGTTTGGACTCTTGTATGTTAGCCATGAGCACTTTCACATAGTTGTCGCGATCAGTCCTCACTTGTTCGTGTACCAGACCTAGTGAATGTAGTATCTCGTGGATTATAATGCCCACCTGAAAGAAGAGAAATTCACGTGCGGGAGATGGCATTCCAGGAGTAGAGTTCTATGAGTTGATTGTACTACAAAAACTATAAGTGACCCTGCTGATCAAACTTTAACAATGTCTGTGTTTGACATATCATATGTATTCGGTTTTATGCTAACTAGTCCAAATCATACGTACGTCGGCACATGAAGACTTGGCAGCGTGGTGCAAAGTTATTCTCTGACCCCCACTCCCCCTTCGTCCGATTAGAGAGTTGCACCTAAATAAACCAGAGAACAAGGAAAAACTAGACGTACACCTGTGAATCCAGAGTCGACTTCACACTACTGGTATTCCCCTGCTCAGTGTTACACCTTTTAGGCACATCCAACACTGATTACTGAATGGTTCGTACAGTGCGAGGAACACAAGCAAATTACTCGTTAGGTAGATTATGAATATAGGTCAGCATTCGCTTAATTCATTCAAATGATATTGATCATCGTTTTCATTTTTTCTGACGTGCTTGTAAAATGTTATGTGCTTGTTTCACGTGTGATCTAATATTCTATTCATGCCAAACGTAAATCACCCAAGCCGAATGGCGAATACGAACAGTCTAATTTATGTCCAATGTGGGCGTACCTATGCAAGGCTCAATCCGATTTACGTAACGGTAATCGTATTAGGGAGGACAGAGAAAGAAGAGAACGGGTATTATCTTGAGTTTTGTCAGTCGTAAGTAGAATTTTATTGTCTGTAGGACTTAAGTTGAGTTCCCGACTATTTCTGTGTTTCAGAGGACTTGCTGGCTATTTTACACAGGATCAGATACTTCTGTCGTCCTCTTGGTTAAAACATGACTTCCGTTATTAGGCTTTACTGGCCAGATGTTTTCACTCATCCAGGGAATATGACGTCATACCACCTGCCGCTCGTAGTGTTAAAAATGGCCAGTTTCCGATTGTGAGAACTGATGAAGCACTGCTCGAAGAAAAAGTTGACAACGGGAATATTATCATGGAGTTGGAAGGTATCGGCCTCCTAAGGTGTCACTCTATGCGCAGAAAGTATTTATAACAACATGACTGTAATGTTTTAGTCAGTGTGAGGCATAATTCGCCGAAAAGCTTCCAGCGTCTGAAGCTCCTAAAGTACCTCCACAGTGTCTACTCGGCCAGCTAGGGACAGTGATCACTGTCTAGTCTACAAGATGGGTTCTCTTTGGTTCTTGAACAGACCAACAAGGCGATAATATATAAACCTCCAAAAGAAGCCTCAAAGATTCTATGACGTAATGAACAGACCTCTTGGACCCTAAGGAAGTCCTTATTCAGCAGGAGCCTTTACACGTTTCCGCGCGAATATACGATCGGTCACCGACTTTGCTACTCGTAAAGAAACAGCTGGTGACTCATAAGCATCCTCTGAACACCAATGCTCAGAATTAGTAACAAATGTTCATCCTCCGAATACATTTGAATACCCATAGTTATACAACTCGATCTCACTGAAATCTTTCAAGAACAAATAATTCGGCGCCATGCAAATATTCATTCCCGGAAGTCTACCTAACAAGGTGGGAGGGTGACTAGCGTATATCCGACGGAAGTGGATTTGTTAGTGACAGTAAAATCTCCTTTAGAACTCAAAGACAGAAGACAAATCCAGGATGCACTGCGATCTTGTTCATCGATTCTTGCCGGGGGAACGGATCAGGAAATTGGACAGCCCCACTCAGTCTGTTTGAAAATGATGCCTATTATTCAACACTGCTCATGACATTGGTTTTGCCTTGGTTCCTTATATTTTTTCGGTTAAGCTCTGGTGGTCATGCAACAAAGTAAATGAGTCTGTGTTTGTTTGGAGACTTCAGAATGGAGGAACTACTGGTGAGTTCTATTTTTCACCTGGTGCCAGTCAAAAAGGACACATGCGAACTGGACTGTTTCCGGCTTACTGTAAAAGACTAGCGCTGACTAACTTCTAAGAAGTTGTTCGCATGCATTCTCCAAACTCACGGACTCGGCTCAGATTCAGATTCGAAACTTAATTCGTTATCTAGTATAAGTTTTACTTAATGGAAAGGCTACACGAAGCAATTTCTAAGTCGAGTTTTGAATAGACAGACAAAACCACGGGCCTAGATCAACTTCCTTTATGCTCAAGAAATCGTACAGGTAGTTCCAGCTCGAACTTTCCAGACATTTATAAGATAAACAAATATTTTGCAGAGACATAACGCATAATACATGGTTGAAATAACTGAACACGGATCATTGAAAACTTACAAGTTTCCATTTTGGAAGTATAAATGGCTTCCTTTGTAGTCTGAGCTTACGCGTTGAAATCTTAAACACGTTTCGCTTTCTATCGTCGCCACGGCTTGACTGACTCGACCTTCCACGAAGCTCTGGTAAGTACCTTGTGACATGTAAAGATAACATGAACAGAATCATACACTGACACCTATCCGGTCAAGACTGGTCAACTTGACCGGTTTACGTACCGCGAAATCTGTCTCAATGATCAAAGACACCAAGCAGTTGTAGGCAGTTACATAGCCTTTGGACGCCACAGGCTGCTGATGGGGTCTATCTCGAGACACATGATAAAGACAGTGGAGGCAGCAACGGTACTTTTTAAGTTTTGCCTTTGAAAGTTTTAAAATGTCATATTTGAATAGTTCATGAATGTACACGTGGTTAGGTTTTTGAATGGACAATAAATGTTTCTTTTACAAGCTAAAAAATTGAACAATGTTGTCAGCATTCTGCTGTTTATTAATTCTACTGGGTGTGCTATATAATTGGGTAAATTACCAAACCAGCAGAAAACAGTTGGATCTTGAGCTAAGCCAAGCGTCATCGTACACTTCTTGACATGGCAATGCATCTGGTCAAGTAAACTGAAAGATGTTTTATAAGATTTGTAATTTAGTGATGATGATGTGAAGCAAAATATTGCGCCTCGTTTTAACTGCCTAAAATGCTTCATAAGCACTTAACGGAAGTCAAAATACTGCGACAGGTCGGAAGTTTTCTGCAAACAAATACAGTAGAATAAATTCAGAATGGGGTGGTTTTTACACAGTTTTCAAAACTGCTAGAAGGATCTAATCTCTAAAATCAAAACCCATTTTTTATATTTTCTGGTCTATTTAAAAACATATTCAAGATATGCGTCTGTTAGTTTGTGTTCGAGTTTAATATGGTCCGGTCAGTCAGTAATCCCCTGTAGCAGGAGCCAGGCGGCACCTGACGACAAGTAAGTTTGCAAATGTCTCTAATGAATAAGTTTATTCATTAAAGCAGGCATAAGATGGCTTTCTGTCACAAAAGAATATTCACTGAGACAACGAAGTACATGTAAATGCACATACCGTTATGACATTTGTTTCGCTATGCTACATAGTCAAAATAGATGAAATTTTGGGGCTTGGAAGGAAATGAGACCAGGCTCAAGCTTTGTCAATATGCTCATCAAGCATAATGGTCTCGAACTATCAGTTCTTTAGAAGATCAAACTCACTTCCCCTGAAAAAGGAGACAAGGTAAGACCAATTTTACTGCGGGGAAAGTCTATTTCAAAATTTAGTTTCTTCGACGGAAAGTAGGTTTATCCCCCTTCTAAAGGGTTCCTGTTGCTGTTTTGGATTCTCATTGTTGTGTGTCAATATCCATCCTTTGCTTCTGTCAGCTACCATACCCGACGCTGCTGTCCAAAAATGCCTAAACGTAATGTAGTGTCAGCGACCCGTACTGACGTCATATGGTCATGTGTGTCAATTCGTTTCTCTGGATGTACGATGGTGTGATGCACTTTTCCGGATACAAAACGTCACTAAAAGTGGTACAGTATGTCAAATTTCCAAGTGTCCCTGGACTGGCTCAACAGTGGCTAACAATTTGTAAAATGTATTGTAATAAACATACAGTATCATCCTTTCTCAATGTAATGGCGTAGTGAACATGGACATTTGAAGTCACAACTAAAATCAGAAATGACAAAGATATAACGAAGGGGAAACAGGTAGCGCGAATAGTGGTGAGTGTTGACAACAACAATATCGTTGTTAGTCGATTGAAATCTGTCGTTGTTGAGATATAGTGTCCATTTAACTACCTCACTTGGGTGAATGATGGTGTTTTTATTGCTTCACAAATAAATGACAATACATTAAATACAAATATTTAGCCCAGAAAGCGAACCATTATATCCAGGCATTTAACTATAAAACTATAACTTACTTAAATAAAACATAACATTGAGCAACTATACCAAAAGTAAAGAAGACAAAAGACAAGAACAAAATCATGAAGAAATAGAGGAGAACATATTAACAAGTGAATAATACACAAAAACATAAAATAAACAGAACTAAACAAAAAGCTCAGCGTAGATATTAATTCAGTTCCCTATTATGACATTTAAAAATAATATCAATAAGTTTTCTAAGTAACAGAGCATTACAGTCGTGATTTAAAACGTGACACTAGTAATTCTTAGATGTACATATTGACGGAAGGTGTATCTCGTTTATACCGATTGACAATAGCTAAATTTGATATGTTATTAATTCCGTGGATAACTTTATACGAACAAATTATCAAGTGCTGCTTCCTTAGCAGGAGGAGAGAAATCTAGTGGAGAGAACTAAGGACATTAATTGTTGTAGAATCCTTGACAGCCCCTGCCCCAGAAAGAACAGCTTGGTACTGAAATGTCGAGCTTACAAAGTGTAGTCGAATTAGCGTTAAGATAAATAATGAAAAAGTTATCTATCAACTCTAAGTGGCATCTGGAAATATATAGTGTTCATCTTCTACCCCGTCTCTACATCATATGACGAAACGAATACAAACACGAATGATTAAGATATCTAGAAGAAACAGGTAGCGCCCGTGGTGGTGGATGTTGACAACAACAATGTCGTTGTGAGGACTGAAAACCCTATGTTTTAGATACTCCGTCACAACAACAGCCCCCGGTATAATGTCATTTTTATGGTGTCCTATCTTAGGCCACTAGTTGTTTAATTATGCAGAGATGTTTCACAGTAAGCTATCTGCGGCAGCACTTCTCAGCTAGCACTTTAAATTGTTAATTAACTTCAGATCCCGCATGCATGTATGCGGTCACCTGCAGACTATACACCCGCGCTTGTTTGTGGGAAACTCCGGTCTGCTGGCTTTTCGCTATCTCCGTCAAATCGGCAAAAGAGGTTACATTGAAAAATACAGCATAAGAAAAATTGAACTTTGCAGGGTGATATTCATTTGCTTTGACAATCAGCGTTTTTATTCCCTGAAATTAATAAGTGCCCTAAAACGATGTTTCGAATATGTGTTAAGACCCTTTGCTTTTCCCAATAGCGAGTACTGACTGAGGCTAACAAAAAGTTAGGAGGCTGTTTCTCATCAAGCGTAGTCTTTTTGAAAAGGTTTAATTGACCATAGAAATAAGACAGTAAGGCAGTATCGTGGAGTTATAGCTGAAGTCACGTAAAGTCTCGTCTACAGACCCCGATTGTGGTGTACGAATTCTTATTTACGCTAATAGTGCCATCTTTGCTTTAAACTTTAAGAGCGCGAGGATAAGTGAATTAGAAGTCGATGTACGTAATCATAGTTAACAGACTCCCTGCATATTTACATTTTCACATTGTCATGTTCCATTCCAAATTTCCCAAGCTTATGCGGCAGAATGCTGCATCCATTCTGTCGTGCAGTTAAAATTTGATCAATGTTTGCTATGAAGTAGTTGATATATTGTCTGATCTTTTATTTATGCAATTCAAATGAACATGTTTTCTGTTGTGATATTTCACTAAAGTACTGTTTTCATAACTGACGATGTTGTTCCAGGTGTCAGGTTAGAACTCCATCATACTCCTACTCGTTTACGTCATATAGTTTCTGTAATATCTCAGATATTTCGCAAAAATAGTACCCAAGACGACCATTTTTTTAGTTTTCAACAACTTACTCCCGACCGCTAACTATAAAAAATTAGCCAAGATTTCTTTTATGGCCTCTAGTCATTTTAACTGTACTGTTATTTTTTTCAAAAGGGGCAATAACCGTTTTCTGACAAAACCTGTTGATTTAGGAACGCTTTGTTGGACAGACTTCTAGGTTTGAGAAGAGCTGAGCGGTCATTATATGCTTTAGACTAGACCCACCTGGTTGATTGTCTCGGCGGGTTAGTTTCAACCCTTAGTCCCCTAAGCAGAAAAGCAGCCAGGGAAATTTTGCACGATTAACTGTAACAGCTTCTTTAATGCGAAAAAACTTTAGTAGCTGTTAACCATCACGGTTTATTTTATCGCTTAAGCCTCGTGGGTAGCTCCTAACAACAGGCGAAAGCACATGGCAACAAGATATTGTCGCAATACAAGTAAGTTCATTTGTATGGGCTAAATAGGTTTCGGTCTCGTTGGGACATTCCCGGATGAAATGAATTCTTGATAGCATATGTCAGTAGAAATCCTATGTAGGATAACCTATATGTATATATATGCGTAGACATACACGTCTACGTAAACACGCACATACACGCACATATATATTCACACACGCGCGCATGTGTGTGCGTGCGTGCTTAAGTGTTTGTGCTAGTGAATAGTGACTTATCCGTTAACAGTGCTAGTCAGGCCTTGTGTGTGCCAACAGATTTTGTCTATTGAGAATATATATATGTACTATATTATATAGTGGCATAAGGGATTACCACGAAGTTCTGAAGTATTGACATAAGTAGATTCTCTAGAAAAGGCAGCATAATTAATTTTGTACTAAAAGACCTACATGTATGCTATAAAATATTTTACCATATGCAATAAGCACACAAATTGACTTGAACATTGGATCAAAATCCTTGAAGTCGTTTAATCATTAAGATTCGTGGAGTGTTATACAGAAATTGGTTAACTTTTAGAGTCAATGGCAAATCGCTTGTGAAAGTACAAAATTAATTGAGTAAATGTGTTAGAAAGTTAAATGTTTTCAACTTTCTCTCGTTACATAACACGGTTGTACACGTCGACCTAAATAGTAGCGCTGCCAACTGAATGGTAGACTGCTGTCTACGACAGGTGCCGCTCATAAGTAATTGTCCAGGAGGGCAAAATACATGCAGGCAAACTTCAACAGCCACTTGTTCTAAAGGTTTTTTTAGAAACTAGAAACGGGTAGGCCTATGTGCATACATACCTCGGGCTAAAGAATTACAACAGTTAATTCATCGATGTAAAATCAAAACATGTATTCATTTCATATTAGCAAATTGAAACCTCAAAGGCTAAGAAAATACCTTGTGCGGACTCTTTAAGCGTAATAGATACAAGTGGCTCCAACTTGTCAGTATCTCATTTGTGATCCTGTTATTTCACCACATTTGTTCACTCGACGAAACCACTTGAGACAGTGCGTGCAGATTTTGGTCTGGTGGATATTTAAATCTCTCCGAAGTGAGTAGCCAACGAAATCGAGCGCAGGCGCATGTACAAGACGAGATGAACAATTCCAGAAGTGACGAACTTCGACAGTCTGGGGGGCTTCTTTTCCTCTTTCGTCGTACCAGAAAGAGTTTGATATCCATGCTTAAATTTAACTGATTTTCAGTCTTTAAATATTTACTTGGTTGAACTCCCTCGAAGAGTCTCAGTTTTTTCAAATGGTCTTCGTCAATCAGTTTGATGAATATATAAAACTCGCTTTCTAAGCTGGACAAATTGTAGTTCTGAAGCCGATGACCTCGTAATTATAATTGCAAACCTATGTGATTTTTGGGAAAAATTATTTCTATAGCATTGCGTTAATGGGTGTCATGCCTGAACTCTAAACTTACATGCTGGGCAAAGTGAGCTTGCGAGGAAGGCGGTACCCAAAAGTCACCTGGTTCCAGAGCAGGAGAAGTGGAGTATCGTTTGTTTCGCAAATGTTTTCGAAAACAAAAGCAATAGAAAAAAACTTTCGCAGAGCGATATTTTCTCTATAAGCTTTTTACTTGACATTTCTATAATTCTTACCAAACTTTCACGTTGACTTCTTCTATCAAACAATTTGAATAGTACTTTGCGTTATTTCTATTGAAGACTGGGCCTTTCGCGCAGTAAAATAGTATTTCAGTATCAACCGCGTTCTCCCTATGGTAACCTAAATCGATCCTGAACGGTTGTCGTAACCAAAATTCATAAAATCCGTAGTCATCAAAGCTTTCCTCTAACTCTTCGGGTTCTGCGAAGTATTAGAAGTATAGTATGAGTGTAGTAAAAAGTTCGGCCTGCATGTAGACTGGTGTACCAAAGCGGATCGCCAATATCAAATTGCAACACTAAGATATTGTAACCACATGTACATGTACATGTACACGCACGACCTCTGGATTTCTGTGATTTGATAATCTTACTCACCCCAGTTCCGGGTTTGGTGGAATGTGTATGGAACCCTTGCACCTTCCCATATACTCCCACTAACCTTCCGTTTCACCCTTCTCACAATCTGTAATAATAACAAGAATGTGCGTATTTAAAAAGATTGGGCGCAGTTGTATTTGATGGCGCGAATGATGGACACCAACAGTTAAAAGGCCACAAGCAGAAATTATATTCCAGAAAGTGTTTTACTCAAAGGTATGTGTTACCTGATGGTGTGTCGAAGACTGCGGGAAGTTCCGTTCTCCATTGTTACCATCCTTTCCCAAGTGCATGCCGAAAGAAACTGCAAAGAGAAGTACGCTAAACAAGGCCGACATCGGCAATCGAAAGGCCATGCTTGTGATATATTGAGCACTGAACACAACTTTTTGGCAAATCCGGAATCTCGACCGTCAAACAACACTAACTTTATACGACTAACCGCAAACTGAGTTCCGCGCAGCACAAAACTCCGTCCAACAGCTGTTATGACAGTCCTACGAACGCAACACCCAACGACCGTGGTGTTACAAACCATGAGACACGTGGATGTCGTTTTATGACTGTTTTTTTTTAAGTTAAGCTAGTTAGCCTACATGTATTTTAAAGTAAACTCTTTTTCAAGCGTAACGCACTCGCCCGACATATATTTCATGGTGGCGACGTTCACTTCCACAGTTCGTTGAAAGAAGGCGCTCATCAATACCTGCACATAGTTTACGCTATTCACTTAATTATTTTTAAATGCAATTTTGATGAACNACAGATTTTGTCTATTGAGAATATATATATGTACTATATTATATAGTGGCATAAGGGATTACCACGAAGTTCTGAAGTATTGACATAAGTAGATTCTCTAGAAAAGGCAGCATAATTAATTTTGTGCTAAAAGACCTACATGTATGCTTTAAAATATTTTACCATATGCAATAAGCACACAAATTGACTTGAACATTGGATCAAAATCCTTGAAGTCCTTTAATCATTAAGATTCGTGGAGTGTTATACAGAAATTGGCTAACTTTCAGAGCCAATGGCAAATTGCTTGTGAAAGTACAAACTTAATTGAGTAAATGTGTTAGAAAGTTCCAATGTTTTCAACTTTCTCTCGTTACATAACACGGTTGTAGACGTCGACCTAAATAGTAGCGCTGTCAACTGAATGGTAAACTGCTGTCTACGACAGGTGCCGCTCAAAAGTAATTGTCCAGGAGGGCAAAATACATGCAGGCAAACTTCAACAGCCAGTTGTTCTAAAGGTTTTTTTAGAAACTAGAAACGGGTAGGCCTATGTGCATACATACCTCGGGCTAAAGAATTACAACAGTTACTTCATTGATGTAAACTCAAAACATGTATTCATTTCATATTAGCAAACTGAAACCTCAAAGGCTAAGAAAATACCTTGTGAGGACTCTTTAAGCGTAATAGATACAAATGGCTCCAACTTGTCAGTGTTTCATTTGTGATCCTGTTATTTCACCACATTTGTTCACTCGACGAAACCACTTGAGACAGTGCGTGCAGATTTTGGTCTGGTGGATATTTAAATCTCTCCGAAGTGAGTAGCCAACGAAGTCGAGCGCAGGCGCATGTACAAGACGAGATGAACAATTCCAGAAGTGACGAACTTTGACAGGCTGGGGGGCTTCTTTTCCACTTTCGTCGTACCAGAAAGAGTTTGATATCCATGCTTAAATTTG
This sequence comes from Phoronis australis, assembly GCA_002633005.1. Classification (NCBI taxonomy): domain Eukaryota; kingdom Metazoa; phylum Phoronida; family Phoronidae; genus Phoronis; species Phoronis australis. The sequence goes on from NMRA01000016.1 coordinate 173,304, forward strand.
ACTGATTTTCAGTCTTTAACTATTTACTTGGTTAAACTCCCTCGAAGAGTCTCAGTTTTTTCAAATGGTCAGCCAGTTTGATGAATATATAAAATTCTCTTTCTAAGCTGGACAAATTGTAGTTCTGAAGCCGATGACCTCGTAATTATAATTGCAAACCTATGTGATTTTTGAGAAAAACTATTTCTATAGTATTGCGTTATTGGGTATCATGCCTGAACTCTAAACTTACGTGCTGGGCAAGGTGAGCTTGCGAGGAAGGCGGTACCCGAAGGTCACCTGGTTCCAGAGCAGGAGAAGTGGAGTATCGTTGGTTTCGCAAATGTTTTCGAAAACAAAAGCAATAGAAAAAAACTTTCGCAGAGCGATATTTTCTCTATAAGCTTTTTACTTGACATTTCTATAATTCTTACCAAACTTTCACGTTGCATTCTTCTATCAAACAATTTGAATATTACTTTGCGTTATTTCTATTGAAGACTGGGCCTTTCGCGCAGTAAAATAGTATTTCAGTATCAACCGCGTTCTCCCTATGGTAACCTAAGTCGATCCTGAACGGGCGTCGTAACCAAAATTCATAAAATACGTAGTCATCAAAGCTTTCCTCTAACTCTTCGGGTTCTGAGAAGTATTAGAAGTATAGTATGAGTGTAGTAAAAAGTTCGGCCTGCATGTAGACTGGTGAACAAAAGCGGATCGCCAATATCAAATTGCAACACTATAAGATATTGTAACGACATGCACATGTACACGCATGACCTCTGGATTTCTGTGATTTGATAATCTTACTCACCCCAGTTCCGGGTTTGGTGGAATGTGTATGGAACCCTTGCACCTTCCCATATACTCCCACTAACCTTGCGTTTCACCCTTCTCACAATCTGTAATAATAACAAGAATGTGCGTATTTAAAAAGATTGGGCGCAGTTGTATTTGATGGCGCGAATGATGGACACCAACAGTTAAAAGGCCACAAGCAGAAATTATATTCCAGAAAGTGTTTTACTCAAAGGTATGTGTTACCTGATGGTGTGTCGAAGACTGCGGGAAGTTCCGTTCTCCATTGTTACCATCCTTTCCCAAGTGCATGCCGAAAGAAACTGCAAAGAGAAGTACGCTAAACAAGGCCGACATCGGCAATCGAAAGGCCATGCTTGTGATATATTGAGCACTGAACACAACTTTTTGGCAAATCCGGAATCTCGACCGTCAAACAACACTAACTTTATACGACTAACCGCAAACTGAGTTCCGCGCAGCACAAAACTCCGTCCAACAGCTGTTATGACAGTCCTACGAACGCAACACCCAACGACCGTGGTGTTACAAACCATGAGACACGTGGATGTCGTTTTATGACTGTTTTTTTTTAAGTTAAGCTAGTTAGCCTACATGTATTTTAAAGTAAACTCTTTTTCAAGCGTAACGCACTCGCCCGACATATATTTCATGGTGGCGACGTTCACTTCCACAGTTCGTTGAAAGAAGGCGCTCATCAATACCTGCACATAGTTTACGCTATTCACTTAATTATTTTTAAATGCAATTTTGATGAACATTTTACTATGACATGCTCGTTAATCTCTGTGTAAGATTGCTTGATAAAACTAATGTATGCTAGGGACTAAATGTGTATCTGATCCACACAGCTCGGAGTAAGCAATCAAGCGCGGGGTACACAACCAAAGCGTGCGGTCCTACTTTATGCATTTCGAGTGCACGTTTCTCTGAAACAACTTGCTCAGATTTTGCATCCATTTTCATCTTCATTAACACTGCGGAGGTGAAATCTGAATCAACGTGATAATCGCATCAGTACTCGCGCTTGTTTTGACATATTTTGCCGCACTCGACATATATTACAATTGCGTTTACCAAACAGTCTGTTGTACAAATAGTTTAGCACATGGGCGGATCCGGAGTAAGAGGGAGGCCCTCGAAATTGTAGAAAACTAGGCTGTAACAAATCAAATAGGTCAAATATCCGGAGGAGGCTGGTGATGATCATAACCACACCCGATGCCAGCCTCGTTTGCGGGAGCGTTAATTTTACCAATGAGCTATACCAGGTATAGCTCATTGATTTTACAAACAGGTACCTTGTTTTATTGGCTCCGTGATTCGGTCGGTGGCCCACTTCTCGGGTTCTGGATCCGCATATCTCACCTTCCTATCACTTCTATCTTTTGTTTTTGGACAGAATTGTTTTACTTTTTTCACGCAGTGAAAATTTGTCTCTGTTTGACAACCAAAAGTTGTATTCGGTCACAAAATGACGTTTAGTTTTTCACTAGTGTCGCTAGGAGCGTGAGTCGTACCAGTCGCTACTTTCTCGGCATGTATTTGCTGTCAACCAAAAAATAGATTGATTTCACTGCACCGCAGGGCTGATGCATGATATAAAATCTCGTACACGCCGAGGATTGTTTGCTTAAGCTTGATCTCAACTCTCAATCCTTAACAAATGAACTTATCGACCGATTTCTTTCTGGAGATGACGATGACATTTTGGAGGGACGTGATCGGTGTGTTCTTTTTACACACAATTACTCTAAGGATATCGAACATAAACAGAAAAGTGAATCAACTTACTGGGTCTCCCGTAAGTTGACTGATCGCTTGAAAAACGTTATGCCGGTGAAATGCAAAAACATCCACTGACTCAGTGAGAAGGAATTTGTAGCATCATATCTGTGTGCGGCTATTTGTTGCTTGTTCGATGTAACCAAAGGCACTACTCTCTGTACAGTTTTTTGGTCATCAGGTGTACAGTTATCAAGTAAATTGCCTAGAGACAGGACATCAATTTAATCGCAGAAAACATAAAATGTTTAAGTTCCTTTCCTTTTTTTGACCGTCGTAAGATGAAAGCAAAACATTTGGCGCTGGTTCGCCACTGTGCGAAAAGGGATGTTTCAAGGCAATTATCATATTAATTAAACAACAACCGAAATTTTATCAAGTGGACAATATGCGTCTGGTCCTGTTGAGGTATATTGACCTCCATTTTTACTCATATATCGAAAAAACTTGGCTTTGTCAACCTCTAAAAGTATATCAGGGAATGAAAATATGTTTTTGTATTTATGTACCATTAATATTTTTCCGTTAACAATTTTTAAGTCAAATTTTCATTTTTAAGAAAGCCACATTCATAGCAGTGAGGTCTGGGGGTAGATATGTATGGAGCTGCCTTACATGTATGCCTGGCGGAAGATTCGATTTGAGGGAAAGCCGTAACCTTTCACCTCGGATAAGTAGTAGTAAACAGTTTTCCACGCAGTTGTGTGGAACCAAGGTGGTTCTGCTACATCTTTTTTCTCGCTACACTGTATATATTTAGCATTCGGAGTTCCCCGAGAATGAATATAAGGTATTTTGTTAGACATGTGTGAATTATGAATTATTCTCACCGTAACCAATACTTATATAAAACTGAAACAAAGTCTGTCTCATTAGATGCAATTTGCAATGCATTTGGAGTGTTCGTGAGTGCAAATGATTTGAGAAGCCAGCAATGAATAAATCACTGCGTTACCGGCTTTAGGTGCAATAAAACTGATTGACCGGACACCGAGGCCGTGTGAGCGCATGCTAATTCAGTGTTTGCTGACAGAAACTGTTGTGAAACAACAACTCGATTTTCTATCCCACGGACAGGTGATAGGGGAAACTTTATTTACATATACATTATTCAAATAATGATTGTCAATGTACAACTTCTGCTCTGACGGTTCTGTGGCCAAAGGGGAACCATTCGCGGCACCCGACGAGTAAGTAGATTTGCAGTTTCGTGGCTAATTCACCAACATAATCACGTGCACATTACTTCTTTGGCTCACTAGTATAGTATTTTCTTGACTGGAAGTTAATTTTCCAACTTTGGCTAGTTTATGTTCGTGATGGCTTCAGTTCGGCCGCGACGGGCCTGATCGGGTTCCGAGCCACTGGCCGGGATAACAAGCATTTTGTGTGTTTAGAACTCAAATTTCTCAAGTCTGAACAACACAGATCTATTTTCTCCTGTTTGTATTTCACGGAAGAATGCTTCGATTTTATCTCCGAACAGACCCCAAACTCCTGCTACGGACCTTGGTAAATTGGCGTGCCGAACTTTGTAGGCTACGGGGTGTCCAAATACCAATAAATCCGTTACAGCGAAATAAAAAACACGTTTTTATAAGAACTCGATGTATTTTTAAGGGTTTTACGTCGAATTTTGATGATTTATTGGTGTTAAACGATGAATTCTAGCGATAAGCTGACACCAGTAACCCGTGTTTTGAACTACTGAACAGACTGCGTGTGAAACCAATGAGGTCATTGGATAATTTCAACACCTCCGCCTGCCGTCAGGTGTCAGGTAACGCAACCGAACGTGCCGTTATCGAGTAGAACTACTCGATCTTAATTGATACAAAATAGGTTGTTTTTTGGGTGGCATTCTCCTTTAAGTTATTCATGACTGAGCTGGATCTTGAGTGACTAAACGATGTAACATTTAAAGGTAAAATCACTGGGTGGAAACCGCAGTCAATATAAATCGNAGATATGTATGGAGCTGCCTTACATGTATGCCTGGCGGAAGATTCGATTTGAGGGAAAGCCGTAACCTTTCACCTCGGATAAGTAGTAGTAAACAGTTTTCCACGCAGTTGTGTGGAACCAAGGTGGTTCTGCTACATCTTTTTTCTCGCTACACTGTATATATTTAGCATTCGGAGTTCCCCGAGAATGAATATAAGGTATTTTGTTAGACATGTGTGAATTATGAATTATTCTCACCGTAACCAATACTTATATAAAACTGAAACAAAGTCTGTCTCATTAGATGCAATTTGCAATGCATTTGGAGTGTTCGTGAGTGCAAATGATTTGAGAAGCCAGCAATGAATAAATCACTGCGTTACCGGCTTTAGGTGCAATAAAACTGATTGACCGGACACCGAGGCCGTGTGAGCGCATGCTAATTCAGTGTTTGCTGACAGAAACTGTTGTGAAACAACAACTCGATTTTCTATCCCACGGACAGGTGATAGGGGAAACTTTATTTACATATACATTATTCAAATAATGATTGTCAATGTACAACTTCTGCTCTGACGGTTCTGTGGCCAAAGGGGAACCATTCGCGGCACCCGACGAGTAAGTAGATTTGCAGTTTCGTGGCTAATTCACCAACATAATCACGTGCACATTACTTCTTTGGCTCACTAGTATAGTATTTTCTTGACTGGAAGTTAATTTTCCAACTTTGGCTAGTTTATGTTCGTGATGGCTTCAGTTCGGCCGCGACGGGCCTGATCGGGTTCCGAGCCACTGGCCGGGATAACAAGCATTTTGTGTGTTTAGAACTCAAATTTCTCAAGTCTGAACAACACAGATCTATTTTCTCCTGTTTGTATTTCACGGAAGAATGCTTCGATTTTATCTCCGAACAGACCCCAAACTCCTGCTACGGACATTGGTAAATTGGCGTGCCGAACTTTGTAGGCTACGGGGTGTCCAAATACCAATAAATCCGTTACAGCGAAATAAAAAACACGTTTTTATAAGAACTCGATGTATTTTTAAGGGTTTTACGTCGAAGTTTGATGATTTATTGGTGTTAAACGATGAATTCTAGCGATAAGCTGACACCAGTAACCCGTGTTGTGATCTACTGTCCTGAACAGACTGCGTGTGAAACCAATGAGGTCATTGGATAATTTCAACACCTCCGCCTGCCGTCAGGTGTCAGGTAACGCAACCGAACGTGCCGTTATCGAGGAGAACTACTCGATCTAAATTGATACAAAATAGGTTGTTTTTTGGGTGACATTTTCCTTTAAGTTATTCATGACTGAGCTGGATCTTGAGTGACTAAACGATGTAACATTTAATGGTAAAATCACTGGGTGGAAACCGCATTCAATATAAATCGGTCACAGTCAAATAAATTATGTTTTATGAATTAACCTAATTGACACGCTTTTTTGGCTTTTTTTGTGTGTATCTAAATTAGTAAACTGGCAGTAGGCCAATGCAGTACTGAATGAAGACTACTGTAGGGAAAAGAAAATAGTGCAACTGTTTTGATCTGCGTTGTTTTTTTTAAGACTCATGTAGCAAAGCGGCATTATGAAAAAGTCACCTGACGCTATCGGAGACGGGTCAAGATCATTATTCTTTTCCCCTCAGCGCCAACCACCTGATGTTAGCTGACTTGGGTGAGACTTGTCATTTTATACACAGAGGTGCAGGTTTAAAAATTTCTCAGGTACAGACCAGATCCAATTCTGTTATTTTTGTCTTGGTGTTTATTTCTTAATGAAACGTGGTTGCTCTCGAAAGATGGTGTCGTATATCAAGGGGAGAAAAAACACTCTTGCTCTTGTTGCACGAAAAGTTTTAGTGACTGAATTGCATTGCCAACGCACCGTGGCCCCCAGTAGAGGTCTGCTACACAATCTGATGTGGGGTCTATGCATTATGTTGATGCGTTACTTTCCTAAACAATCCAGTCAAACTTAAAGTGATCTACCTTGTTATGGGCGTTGCCGGAAAACAACACACCAATCATTTATTGTTAGAAGATTTTGCGAGATTGGTTAATAACTTACAAATGAATTATATACAGTTTTAAAACGAAAAAATTACCTGCAATTACAATTTATGTTATAGTGACGGGTTCAGCGTGAAATCACTACTCAAGTCGGTAAATCTTGTTATGGTATTTCTCCGTAAACGCGTGATATATTCAGCTGATCCCAGAGCACCGCCACCTTTTGGGTATTGTTTTATTTATTTATTTTTTGTTTTTTAGTACGGCGAATTTGCGTATTATAAACCCGTGAGCCTGCTGAAGTCCACGACTTTGAATATGTAGATGGGTTCAGTAGACAAGCTAAGTCACGTGCGTCTCCCATGTGAGTGGAGAGCAGAGCACGAGCTGTTTAAAACTATATTTTCGAAGTATATCTACCCGAATGTCATTCCAAACTGTTCAGCATGGTCACATTTTTTTACTTCATGAGAAAGACTTGTGCTCAGTTTTGTAGATCATTGAAAATGTCGATGATTTTAGTATTAAATTGGTAATTTGGAGGGTCAACCACGTTTTCAATTGTCTGCCCCAAGGTCAATAGTTAGTTACCTCCATACAAAAAACAAGTCTTCATTTTTGTGATAAAGTTTCCATTCGATTACAATCGAGGGACAAAAACTAACCTCACGAATAATATGTAAATTTCTGCATTCAAACAATACCGCAATGTTCACGTGATGATGGGGTACATTTATTATCAAGCACTGCTTCCGCTATTTAATCCCTTTATTTTAAGAGAAATTCAGCCTTTTTGTAAGGTCTCCGTCAGGTGTCTAGTTCTCCACCAAGCGAATGCGCACGCGCTGCATACGCATGCTCAACTCGTGCATCGCTCCAACGGGAAGATTCACTGTTGCTATCTTAATTATTTCGAGTTGTTCACGTGGCACTGCGTAGTCTCGTTCTATCTTGACTTGATAGTTCAAACTCTAAAATTAGACAAGCAAAAAATTCTGGTTCTCCACGATTGTATTACATCCGGATTCACAGCATGGTGTGTTTTGGGATTTTTTGAACCGAGTCAATGTTGTTTGAGTCGTTGTTGGGTCTTCAAAGCGCTCGTCAAACAGTGTTTCGCAAGAGCGAGTTCAACCAGTCAGCAAGACACGTGGCCCACTGTACCTCCGGCCTCAGCTGCAAAACTTGTGTTGCATAACAGGTGAAATGAAACCGTTGTAGGACAATTCCTTTGCCATTCTGCACCCGTTAGGAGCTCAAATTTAATGGACAAAAACATGTGCCTCAATCCAGGTCTCCACAATGTTGGAAGAGTATCCGACAGGAACTAGTTTGAGCGAATTGGATTATGGGGGCCGAGGTCGAACACCAGGCTACACTATGTCGTAAGAAATTTTCCGCTCAACCTGGTTCACATCCTTCTGTAAAATACACCCGCGGTGGCCGACTTTTGTAGTCAAGGTCACAGGAGTTCGGAAATTCCAAATTTTTTCGACTACCCAGGGGCGGAACGTTTGAGGAGTCTCGAGGGTAACATTCCGCTCCGATTTGGTTAGGTAACGAAAGAAAAAGTTGGGCAAAGAGGTCCATTGTATTACTGCACAGATTTGAAAATTTTGAATAAGTGCTTTTGTATGGATGTTATTCGTTTATGATTAATTTGTAGCATCTATTAATGGCGGCGTTTACAGTGTGATTAAGATTTTCCTGTTATTTATCAAGTTAGAACGCATTCAACGACGACAAAGACGTTTCATTTGATTTTACCATTAGTGTAATTATATTCATGCGAGAGGTCACAAAAATCTATTTACCACATATATAGCAACAGAAATAATTATTAATGTCCTGATCGCCTTCACCAAGAAAAAAATAAAGGAACTGTTTTATCGCCCAACCAAGAACTGAATTCAAGGAGAGGTGCCAACGTCCAGTTTACTTAATATGTTTTAACTGGTAGAAAACTTTGCTGAAAAAAGAACAAAGAAATTGTTAAAAATATTTAAAGTAATTGAATATCTTCGCTACCAAGGGCCACATTTCTTTAAACTATTTTACAATGCAAATTGTCAACCCATGAAACCATATATTTTTCGATTTGTTCCATGAAATAACAGAGGTCTTGTTTTTTGATGACTGCAATTTTGATCGAAAGAGGCCTTGCTATTTTTTCAAGACACCCAATTGTAACTAATAGAATGCAGAGATAGAATTTTAAAGTTTTTTGTGAAAAATGTCACATAAACATGTACGGTAGCCGTGGCTTACCTGGCGTTGATTGTGGGAAAATGCACAATCACGTGACTACAAGCAGGTATCATTTTCGCGTGCACAGTAGGATCCTGTGATTATCAAGGTTTTAAAAAATATACGGTTCCATGGGTTGACAAGTTGCATTTCAAAATATATTCAAAAAAGTGTGTGACCTTTGGTGGAGAAGGTATCCGATTACCTTAACCAATAAAGATTTAGATCCCGTCTGGCAAATTGTACCGAATTTGTGTCTGTGAACACAATCAAACTCGGAGTTTGACGTTTTGATGAGCTTGGCGACTATTCCACACTAACAAGTTCCCCTGTAGAGTCGCGGAGATTGTCATTTTTGTTTACTGATAATCACGTGATTTAGATGCTGCTTACTGTCTGTTTGGTATTCACCAAAGGCCACAGAACTCTAACAAATACTTTTGAAATTAATTTTTTCACAGTGTCAGTATTAAATTTGGACCATCAAAACGACCCTAAGTTGTCTTTGTAAGACTCGGCCTCATTTTAATGGTGGAAAAACGACTTCGGATATTTTTCAAGGAGTCATATTTAATGTTACACAAGCTTTCTGAGCAAAGAAATCTAGCCCTGGAATTCCAACGTATTCTTGCCACCCCGGGACTAGCCGCGAGAGTTTGCAATGGGAATTTCCGACTGTTTGCTCCGGCGACTTAAGTTTTGATCGGGAGTTGCAATTATCAAATCAAACCTAATTCATTGCTTCATTTTCATTTTGTTATCAATGTTATTACTGTTCATCAAGCGACACTCTTAAGGTACGGCCCGGCCCATACAATCAAAGCCTTCTCGTCAAAAGTAGTCAATATCATCACCATCGTCATCCACAAATTAGCAGTCGTTATGTCCTTCAGCGTACTTGAACTTGCTCTTCGTCAAATACTGCTCTTAACATTTAAACATGTGAATTATACACGTAGGTCTAATAGTGCAAAACACGTAACTGCATACAGCACACATCACGAACTCTTACCCGACCGGTGGTAAATCGGTCAAGGACCGGTCGTCTATAGCCGACCAGCAGCCGACCGGCAACGGTCTGCAAGTATACATCAGCCTCCCGTTCAGTAACGCTAGGACCTCGCTAAAGAGCAAGTCTTCGCGAGATCACGTGAGATACTGTAGTGTATTTCAAATGAGATCACGTGACTTTAGCTACATTTTAGGTAGGTCCTAGCGTATTTTCTAGCGTTACTTAACGCACGCCAGCTGAGTCGCCCTGTGCATGGTTGTATGTTGGGTAGGCAAACTGGTTGTCTAGCTTGGACGACCCACTTAGATCTTTATGACTAAGCAGATGAACTTTGTTGTTCGTACTCGACTATTTAAACTTAGGAAAAGTGATTGTAATATATGAACTGCGTGATATAAAATCCAAGTAAATGTCCCTGTGTACGTACCGGCCGCGTGGTAAAATCAAATGTTAAGTGATCTAGCTGTGAGGTGTGTTTTACGCACACCAATCAAGAAACGTTTAAATGTTGCAGTGCATTTGAATAAAAATCCAAAAACAACACTGGGCGTGCTACTACCGCAGGTGTCATAAACACTGCTATTCACAAGTGCTGGCTTTTCTTGCATTTTTTTGCAAAAGCTGTTTCTCAAAGAAATTTGATCGAAGTGTGGAATGTGCGACCTTCACAATAGTTTAAAAACATGTCTGGGTTAAAAAACAATCATCCTCTGTTCTATTCACTAGAATTAGCAAACCAAAATTAAAGACATTTGTCGATGAAAAAGACCACTTTCAACGACTTCGACATTTGTTTCCGGCTCCGCCATATTAAATCTCCAGGGTCAGTCTCGTTTTCAAATCAACCAATGACATTCAAGTTCAAACTAGGCCATTGTTATCATTATAATCATTTGTGCCTACGATTACATCTCATCACAATCCAGGACATCAACTTACGGCAGTATAACTCAGCGACAAGATGGCGTCGAGAGCAAGGCATCTGTCTGGAAAATGTTGACATTTTTGCATATACTGCCGGCTTCTTTTATTTTAATAATGCCTGTTTTGTTTTGGTTAAGAACTGGTGCAGTATTTTGTCCCATTGAGACCTTGCAACTACCACAGGTCCGATATTAATTTGCAATATTTGGGCAAAATTGTGTCCCACGGATGGACAACCTTGTGGAGCGTACGGACGGGGGTTACGTGTCTAAGGTAAAAGGGATGTATCTTTGGCTCTGAATTTTGTCTGTTAGTGTCCAAGAATCGAACTCAAAAGTTCGTGCATCAATTAAAGTAGTTGACAGTCTACTGAACTAGCCACAGCCGACCATATTTTCTTTCAGTTAAAAACATAATCAAACATTGCCTACATATTACAGAGATTTTAGGGCATGGAAAATTCGCTCCGTCATCTTTCCAACAATGGCTACCGTGACCACAGATTATAGTATAAGGAGTATTAAGTCTGTATATCCTAAATGGACAAAATCTGCGATTGTACATATGTACGCATAAGGTGCTACCAACAGACAAGTCACTATTCTTTAGCGGCTCATGGTGTGAGTCAAGTTTTCACAAGTACGGCATCTGCTCACTAACCGGAAAGTCGCACCTCTTCTGGGAATTACCTAATCCATGAAAATATCGGAGTTGTCTAAGATAGATGCAGTGACTCACCAAAAGGCTTACTCGACCAAATGTGTTGAGAAGGCGATTGATATTTCCAAGAACAAACATTTTCGTCGTTTGGTTACAGTACGGACAGGAGTAAACATGATTCGATGACAAAAAATACCTTATCCTACAATAAAAGTCTTACTTCGTCGAAGACGGCCAAGTTCGCTCATCAGAATTGTTTTAGACGTACACATTATCAGATGTACATGTAGATTGTAATCTACTGCAAATACCAGAGTACGTTCTATGGTTCATCTTAAACCTGTATATGATGACGAATCGTGGGGAATATCAGTCACCTTGTCACCATCTTGAGGTTGGAAATTAATCTGCTTTAAAGAAATAAATATTCTGAAAATCTGTTGGTTTCACTTATTCAAGAAACGGTCAGTTGGCTAGGTATCTTACCCTATCATGTGACAACCCAATTAAGACTGGCTTCAGTTGAGAAAAAGATCATCGAAACATCTTTCAAGTATATACCAGGGAATTTTTAATAATTCATTTAGCAAAAATGCACGTCAAAATATTTTATTTTGAAAACAACAGCAGAGCTGTCTACATTAGACAAATCATACGCTTACAAGATTCACACGCAAGTGGACGAGGATCCGCTGAAACACCAAAGGGTTCTGAAACAAGCACATTTCTGTGCCTTAAAATGTGCTTAATCAGCACGTATTTTTGCTTAATCGGTGCGTACTTTAAGTTCTTGAACGATCATCGTTCTGCTATTACAGTTGTATTCAACGTGCAGTTTTGTTTAATCAACGGGTTGTTTTACTTAATCAACGCCTACTCTTAATCACAGTCAATCGAATCACGCCACTGCTCTCAAATCTCAAAATAGCGGAAGACTTTCGACATGGTGCAAGGTAACTTTTGAAGAATGTTGCAGATTCTCACCAAGTGGCCAAGTAAATGATGGCGCCGTTACGTGCTGAATGTAAACTTGTCTTTGATTGGACATATCGAATAACTAATTCAGTCCTTTGATTAAGTAGAATTACGGATAGATTAAGCAAAAGTAGGCATTTTAGTGTACGAATTACAAAGTAAAAAACTTAACAATAAGTAAGGCAAAACACCAACATGACTGTTTTCAAATTTAAAAAGTAAATAATATCCGTATTTGAATATTTAAAATCGAAGTTTTATAAGAGAAATTAGCGAATAGATTTATTTCAGCATCAAGGCTAGGCAACGAGCATTAATTTATGAATCGATTATGACGGGTCAGTACAGTCACAATCTCGCTTAAGCGTTGGTTCACAAAAACTCTAATGCAAGATTTGTCTGGTGCACTTTCCGCTTATCCTCCGGAAGACACGAAATTTTAGCGATTTCCGCTATCATCTCATTTGCACCTTTACGTTTCACGCGTCTAAACTAGAATTTGTAAGGCCCGAGTAAGTATCTTTCAATCTTTTGAGTTGACCAATGTCATTGTCTTTCAAATACAGCGAAGAAAGACGTTCAACTTCGCTACTCAGCACCTTTCTCCAAACGCCAACGTTTCCTGGCGACAAAGCTGACTGAATCTGGCACATTGCCAAGGCGGCTTTTGCCACCAATTCACTCTTGGGATCTCCGGCGATTATTCTTTGTATTGAATGTTGTTTTAATAAATTGGTCATCAACGGCAATGCTTTATCGTATTGTTCTGTCTCGATGTATATACATCCCATTTTTAAATCAACCAATTCTTTAAAAAGCGAGAACATAACGACGCATCGGTCGTGGATTTCTAAAGCTTCCCTGTAATGTCCAAGCGCCGTGTCGTACTGTCTCCTAAAATGATAAAGATAATTTACAATCCGTGAATTTTCAATACATATTCCTTTTACCATTGTAGGTACATGTTTCAGGGATACGTTTTTTGAAAAGGGACTTCAGATTCAAATCAGAAATTCTTTTCTTCCATTTGGCTGTTGCTGAACAATGTTTACCATGTAAGCTAATTGCTAGCACATCACAGTTCAGTAATAACAATTTATACACAGCTACCAATTAAGAGCACGTATTTCTTTTGTACTTTAATGAATGGATAATAGAATTTGTTTTCGGAAATAGTTGTGCAAGACAAAATTTCAGTTTGACGTCACGCTTCACGATACTGCCCCTTAACTTCAAGCGCAATGGCAATACTGGAATCATTAAAGTGACGTAATCGGCGAGACAAGTGTTACTTTAAATCAGGACCAAGACGAATCGAAATCACGACCACGGTCCGAAGATTTTCTAGCGTGGCTAAAGCCCACTCGATAAACAACTGATTTTTAAGCGTATTTAGTTAGTCATCGACCTTTACTTCCCCCGAGTGACTAGCAGCCAACGGCAATTATTGGCGTTTTGTAATAAAATCACAAAAAATCAACATATTTCGTTGTTTTGTAGCTCTTGTCAAAGAAAATGAATCCAAGAATTCTATATAGCAACAACTCCAAAATGCAATTTCTAAAACTGGTTCTATTCCTTGAAACACCAGGCCTCAGTTTTGCAAACTGTAGGCAAGGTGGTCCTAGGCTAAAACGTGTACCGTCACTTTCAAAAAACGCTTGTGAAGGCAAAAAAGGCTCAAGGAGCGTCAGTATTGATAAAATCGGGAAAAGTTGCAACTCAGTCATTGGTTTTACTCTCCCCTTGTCAATAACTACCGTGTGCAACAAATGACGCAATCGGTTACAAGTCATTTTCTTTCCACCCGGCCGGTCACAAATAACTTTTGCAGACAGACAAGTCATTAGTTTCCCGTGCAAATCACAAGTGTGACATTCATGTTCCAGACTACGGATCGACCATTTTCCACACTAAGTTGACAATTGTTACACGACCTCTGATATTTAACCCCTGTGACTGGCTAAAACCCAATATGATAACTTTCGATATGATGTAGTATCGACTGGGTAGCCTCGGAATGGCACTTTCCATTCAATTTGCCTCCCGAACGTCAGATGCACTGTTCATAATCTGGCCAATCACAGGCTGCAGAAATCAAAGCTTCTAACCGACTGTGTAAACAAGGCGAGCAGACGATGACAGGTAAGAACATGACAAAATAACAACAGACGAAAACTCAAAAGAAAGAAAAATCACTAGATGTCTAATAAAACAAATAAACACTAAACCATTAGAGACCTTATCCTCTGGATCAGTCCATATATGTTCATTATAGGGGGCGTCACAAACCCGCACCCCCACCCTGCCCGAACTCAGACAAAGTCTACATTTTTCGCCCTTCCCTTTCTTCCCGCACCTATTTCCTATTTATGACAGTCTGACATTTCTTACTTGTAAGCGTATGCTTTTCCCATCTCGTACAGCACATCCGCTGTATATTGGTGTTCGTAACAAAGCTGTTCTCTTACCTTTTTCGCCTCTCTCAGGTACACGAGTGCTTCGTCTGCAAAACCCAACACCTCTCTTATAAGGTGATGGTAGAGGGATCTTAAAAGCAACCATATTGGATGTTACCTGCATTATAATGCAGATCCCTGGTAAGTGTTTACCTTGTAGAGTCATTGTTCTGTTAAAGGCAGTTTTAAAAAATTGGAATGCGTTACTTCACAGTTGTTTGGTGAAATCAGCCATTAAAAAGGCCACTTGCAAAAACACGACTTCTTTGTCAATTTCTGCTTCCGCCAGAGTAAGATCTCGAGGGTTGTTTTCGTTTCTAGATGGCATTCAAATAAAAACTAGGTTCGTAAATTAACTTTTGACATCTTTTCACAAATTACGACATCAACTTGCGGCAGAGTAACTCAGTGATAAAATGGCGTCAAGTAAGTGTGGAAAATGTTGACGTTTCTGCAAAAACTGCCGGCTTCTTTTGTTAAACGACTTTTTGTTTTGGTTAAGAACTGGTTCTGTGTTTTGCTTCATTTGGGCCTTACAACTACCATAGGTGCGATTTCAATTTTCAAAATTTGAATTAATTTTTGTTACAAGGGTTAACTGCCTTGTCGAGCGTGTCTGTAAATATTAATTTAAAGACAGTTTAGGCCTAGCGAGTGTGTGTTATTCATGTAACACTGGAAAACGATGCCAACAGCCAGGCAAAAGGCTAGCATCTTGGTCCTGCATTCACTTTCATTCAGCAAACACGAATGGCCTGCACAGACTCTGTTCAATAGAGTGTAGGACATGAATGAAGACACAAGCTCCTGGCCCTTGTTGCGCCATTGACATCATTGCCTGTTCGATACATGTAGATACATACTCGCCAAGGGAATAGTAATTAACACGGAACTATGATTTTCCAAGGTAGACAGGGATGTTCATTTTTATTAAATGTAGCATCAACAATGATTGCATTCCCCAATTCCCCTTTAAAAATAAAGCTTCGAGGTCAAAGTAAATTACAGTGTAGTACCCAACTACCGTGTCTGAAAATGCCGCAGAAATTGTATTTAGTGGCTCTCCTACGCGCCACCAGTTTTTCCAATCGGTCGCCACTAATGCTTCTCTAGTATTTCTCAATACGCAGTCTTTGCCAATCACTTCGGCCTTCGTAACCGCATGCGATATACTGATAGGTCCCACGGAGGAAACTAATTCACAAAGAATATTGATTGGTTCGAAACTTGAGTTTTGGCATCGAAAATGAAAAAAGAAAAGCGGGTTCTGAGAATTGTAAGTGAATTTGTGAACAGTCCGAATAGTATCAGCGATCATTTTGTTGTGCTGACATCAGAGGACTTATGAATGATCATCGCAGACTCTGGTTCAGTGTTCTATGCATAATTAGGTACACTACATCGTATTTGGCCTTCGGCTTTTTGATACCATCAATTAACAATTTTTGCCAAGACACTCATGATCCACAAACACAAACGTAACATGCACTACAGAGATAAATACACAAAACGAACGTTCCGAGGGTGGCGTTGATGAAGTGATATCCCAAGAGACATTACTCCGCGCATCGACCGAGACCGAAGGTCATGTCGAGTGGGATATTTCTTCGTCTACGCCAATCGAAGTACGTTTTGTATTTATCCCATATGCATCAAATTCCTCATATTCTTTCATTTTTTCGCCAGATCTTTCAAACACTTCACTCAGGCTGTTCACGTGGCGGATCACATCCTATATGTATCATTACCAGCAATTCGTAAACTAGGTCATCCGCCAGGTTCTCTGCGAAAACTAGGTCATCGCTTATGGACCAGTTAGCGCTTCACTCTCCGCGTGTCTGCTGGTNATCCCAAGAGACATTACTCCGCGCATCGACCGAGACCGAAGGTCATGTCGAGTGGGATATTTCTTCGTCTACGCCAATCGAAGTACGTTTTGTATTTATCCCATATGCATCAAATTCCTCATATTCTTTCATTTTTTCGCCAGATCTTTCAAACACTTCACTCAGGCTGTTCACGTGGCGGATCACATCCTATATGTATGTACTTGCGTGTTAGGTTGCAAGTTTTCTCTAGTAAAAGAAACAGTTTTAAATATAACGATTTATTACTTGAATAGAGATAATACAGATGCAAACAACGGTAACTGTGCATTGAACTCGTAACATCTCCTGAAAATGGTTAAATAATAACAATATTTCAAATTCTAGTTAGAAATCGACGTCTGAATTGCAGACGACATATTTAGCAATTGAAAACTGAGACAGAACTGTCATATAATTAACAGACCCGTTCCGGATGTTAAGATTGAGACCTGATTGTAAGTTGAAGGTTACTTACACTGTTGCAAATGCATTGCTTTTAACTATTTTCCGAATGTTTGATGATTGAACCGGCTATTGACGTCGAGTCGACATTGACCTACCTTTTGAACTTTCCATGTCAGAGGTCATTGTTGAAGTAGTGCGGGAGGTGAATACGGAAAATATTATAAAATGGCCGTATTTCCCTCTACCGATTCAACGCGTATGGGATAAAACGAAGTATCTTGTAACAGACGTTTCATCGCCAAAAATGATACCCGATTTAAAACAAGGATTTCATTGGATCTCAGTACACTGTCCATCAGTTTAGGATAATATTATTCCCTTAAAGATTCTGGTAACGTACATCTCCTAAGGTTTTGCAACGTATCACTACTACAGAGATTATGGTTCCTGTCTTCGATCTCACTACCTAAATACAGTTCACAATATTCGTGTTCCCTCAGAACAACTGATTCCCTACCCTTTTGATCAAACCACGTGACGACACACGAAACTAAGATAGTCTTATTGTGAAGGGTTTGATTTTAACCACTTCTAAATAATTTTCCATTAAGAAATATGTCGCTCTTAATTACTTTCTGTAGGAATTGACTTGAATAGTCTTGTATGATATGCCAAATATCATTCTGAGCTAAGTTAATCAGTTTATCTTTCAAATTGTTTACAAATTTCGCCTGATTTCTAATTGGCTAGTCCACTCCACCCAAAAAATCCGGTTTTTGTAAAAATATTACTTTCAGTCCCCCGGCTTTCTTTCTGCTATATTATTTATTATCCCATACATGTTGAATCTGTCGAGGGAAATACGGCCATGTAATAAAGTTTTCCGTATTCACCTCCTGCACTACTTCAACAGTGACCTCTGACATGGACAGTTCAAAAGGTAGGTCAATGTCGACTCGACGTCGATAGCCGGTTCGATCACCAAACTTTCGGAAAATAGTTTAAAGTAATACAATTATGATAGTATAAATAACGCTCAACATACAATCAGGTCTCAATCGTAACATCAGGAACAGGATTGTTAATTGTATGACAGTTATGTCTCAGTTTTCATGTACTAAATATTTTATCGTTTGCAACTCAGGTGCCGATTCCTCGGTAACTACAATATCAAATATTGATGTTCTTTAACTATTTTTAGGAGATGTTACAAGTTCAATGAAAATTTACCCTTGTTTTCATGTTTGTTATCACATTTCAAGTAGTAAATCCTTACATTTAAAACTGTTTCTTTTACTAGAGAAAACTTGCAGCCTAACGCGCAAATCTAGGATGTGATCCGCCACGTGAACAGCCTGACTGAAGTATCTAAAAAATCTGCGGAAAAAATGAAAGAAACCTAGGAATTCGAAGGGTATGGGATAAATACAAAACTTTCCGAGAGTGCCGTGCATGAAGTAATATCCCACGAGACATTATTCCACGTATCGACCTTCGGTCTCTTTCTCGTGGGATATTACTTCATGTACGCCACACCCGGTACGTTTTGTGATATTTTTTTCATTTTTAACGACGATATTTTGATACAGGGTAGGTCTATGGTAACCTGATTCACTTTGCATGTACCTGCGCCGTCCGCTCGCTTGGAGTGATGCAGCTGATAAGCCAAGTCAACCAATGTCAGGCATATGTTGCTGTGGGGCCCTTTATGATAATGGCGTCTGAGCAGCAACGACGTCTTGGCATAATGCAATCCTTTGTCGTACTTTCCCCCTAAAAGAATATAAGACCTCTTAGCAAAATGTCAAGCTCACAGCTGTGCTCTTAACCTTACGAGTGATTCAAAATAAAGTGGTTTCAAGTTTGCTTGACGTACGGAATCCTCAGCACTTATGCTTCTCTCGTGGAAATTGTAGTAGCCATGACGCATCTGTGCAGTTTTTGCGGGGAAGAACCAGTCGAGAGAAATTTGTTCATTTGAAGTGTTCATGTAAACGTTTGCAGTCTTCTACGTCCTCCTTATTTCACTGGATAAATCAAAAACGTTAATTTGTCTTCAAATTATGGTACTGAGGACATAATCTTCCTCAAATTCACAAGACCAAAAATTGCATTTAGTAAAAACCTTAGGCCAGTATCACATACACCGCCAGAAGTTTGTCAAATACTTGCCATGTTTCCATATAGGGAAAACGGGAATATTTCAATATAACAAAATTAAGGAAATTATTTTCTAAAAAACTACTAATTGCAACAGTCGATGGAACTCTATGGTTCTTTTATTCACAGAAGACTAAAAATATGTGGCCCAGAGTGAATGCCCGTGACTGGAAAAGCAGATAATATCAAATTATGGTTCGTAATCATCCAGTTCTGCTCTAATAGTTCTTTACATTGGCTGTGAGAATGACTGGATAAATGTTTCAAAAAATGTCATGTTCTTCTGCACTGTAATACTTATACACTTAATCAATGGAAGAGAAACCTGACTAACGCTAATTATTAGCAGGGGGTGCCAAACTCAAATGTTGAACGCACGAGGTCACTGTGATCTGCTCGCCATGGGTAGGCTTCTTAATAAGGTTTGCCACCTTCAGTTTTCTTTACAAATTACTCATTGCAGCATGGCTTGCTTCAAGATTAGTTCCTCACATTTGGCGTACAGCAATCCCAGGTTGTTTAAGGCAGGAGCGATGGCTGGATTCTTGGGATTCAGCTGCTTCCTCATTTCCAAGGCGTCCTTCAGATGTCGCTCAGCGTCCTGGAACTGACCTGGAAGCGAAGACAACTCGAGTCACATGACGCAGCTCCACATGGTATTGTTCTTGCTTGACGGGCTTGTTAACCGAAAGTTTCATTTTTGTTACGAAAAATGTCGGCATTATAAATAGAATCAGCACCTGTTCTATTCACGCCACATAAATTGGCAGTCACATAAATGATAAATCTGGCGTTCGATAACACTACTTAAAAATATGCAACAGGCAACCAAGGTCATTCACTTTGTCCCATGGCACCATGTCACGTGCATTTTAACTTTTGCAATCATTGTAAGACTTGTAGTGTCGCACTCGACATACATTGTCTGTCGACAGCATATGTCAAATGCGACAGTACATGCATACATGTTCTCAACATTGACACACATTGTCGCCTGGGCCATAGCATGCGTCGGGTGTGACAGTATATGCAGTTCCTCAACGGCACGTGTTGAGTTGAAAGAAGGTCTTGTTTTCCCCGAGTTTAGTGGGAACACGGGATGTTTTCAGACAGTCAAAAACGAGGTTTGTTGCAGCAAAATGAAACGGGTGAAGAGGTAGGAGATGGTTAGTGCCTGAGGCCTGCCTCGTTGATTTTTCAAAGAAGATTATTTGCTCTACTAAAAAGAAGTTTGCTCCCACAAACATTCGGTTGACTTCCTTCTCAAACTCTGGATCCCCATTCCGACTCCCTGTCACATCCACCTCATGGATGCACGTACACTGTATCACAATATGACAGTACATGTTGTCGCACCCAGGAATACCATAATATACATGTATGCTGTGAACCCCCACACGTATAGTCGCCGGAGCTACAAAATGAGTCGATGATGACAGCATGCATTGTCGCACTCGGCGTTTGATGTCATAAAATTCTCGTAAGTTTTTGTTTTGGTTGTGTCCCAGCAGTGTTCCCAGTCCACCCGTTAGTGGAACAATGAACCCGTCGTGTTACGTCGAAGAAATTAAATTTCACTTATATAACTTCCTGCTACAAAGTTGCTCTTAATAGTTTCCTTTTTCCGAAGACATGATTTTAGGTTTTGCAATTTACAGATAGTTAGTTATTTCTCAAGACTCCTCGGGGAATTGGTAATAGTCGGATATAACATGCCAGCATTTTGAGAACCAGATTTCTACATTAAATAACGGGCATCATTTTATCAAGCTTGTTCTCAAAATGTGGGCAGGTGATATCCGACACGCCATGACAAGTCAACTTGTCCTCCCGTTCAGTAACGCTAGGACCTCCCTAAAAAGCAAGACTTCGCGAGATTACGGGAGATATTGCCGCATATTTTAAATGAGATCACGTGACTTTGGCTAGATTTTAGCTAGGTCCCAGCGTAGGTCCTAGCGTTACTGAACGCACGCCGGGGTCTCAATCACTAGCGAATTGTCAGTTCTTTCTAAGCCCTGAAATACCATGAACTTTGATTTCCTAAAGGCAGACTTTTATCCGCTCTTAATATTTGAACCAAACATCTACATGGTATCTTACAACCTGGTGAGTGCATGCGTAAGGTATCGACTCACCTAAACAATTTAAGGACAGTCCAGCAACGGAGGTGATCTTGGTGATCAGGTGATTGCAACGCCTGCGCCCAGATCTGACTTCAATGTCCATTGCTTCCTCACAGCACCTGTCAAATGTAAATAGGCTAATAAACACAAATTTTTAACCCACATATGCATTGAATTTATATTTTCCAACGTCAGGTACCGAAGGTATCGAAGGGAAACAGTTTACAAAACAACAGACGAGAATTTGGCTATAGTGAAACTTGCTCCGAAATATCCAAATACGGACATATTATTCAACCCGACCAAGGCCCTTTTTTACAATATTCGTTAAAGCCCGTATGACACATCCATAATATCACATACAACACCTTCTAGTTAGGAGCACTGGTGTCGCTGTGGAAGTCGCCCAGTGCCACTCCCACAGAGTGCGAAAGTTGTACCATTATATTTGGTCACGCGCATTCAATAAATGTAAAGATACGTGAATCGTCTCAACTTCCTCGTCAAGGTCAAAGTAACGTGTGGTGGACCAAACACTCACTTGACTGATTCTTGAAACCTGCCGACCTTATATAACATGAAGCCCTTCTTGACAAGGAGTTCAGACATGACATCACTGTTCGGGTAGTCTCGGAGGAGCTCTGTCGCTTCGACGTAAATTTGTTGACATTCGCGCATTGTCATTCCTAAAGAAAATCCCATTGGTGTTGGAACGGGTTGATATAACTGCGCCAGAAAAAATATGGCTGAATGTTTATTTGAAATTGTCTCGACAAAAACTAATTTGTGGCCACCGATTTTATCGATTTGTCACAGATGACCAGTATTTCTAGAAATCAAATCAAGTATTGCCATAAAACTGTTCTATAAAGAAATAGAGTAAAGATTTTCGAAAAACAGCGGGAAATGTTTCTTCTTTGTTTTGAAACTGGTCACACTTACTGAATGTCCGAGGCTCGTAAATTCTTACGTGATGATCCTTGCAGTATCATCACTTGGAGTTATTTTCCAATTAGTTCGGTGCGTGTTTCACCAAAATCAATATTTGCATAGATCAGTGAAATAAACTGCGCAGAGTAAGATGCCCAATGCCACCCAAAACAAAAACAGGTCACTTAATTTTGAGATCTACGTAGACAAAAAGTTAGTTACCTCGATGTTCATGTTTCAGGCTCCCATAATTCATCAGCATTTGACTTTCTTCTTCAGGCGTTCCAAATCTTTTGGCGGAATCACGACATGTCTTGTAAAACTCAATCGTCTCGTAAGGGGCTACGAGTGACAGAAAGAAGGTAGCTTCTTTTCCAACCTAAATGCAAGTTAAGTATTTATATATTTAAATTGTATGTACACACAATTACTCGTTGCAATGTTTGAATGAACACTGTCTCTTCCGTGATAACGCAACTTTGCAGCCATACACGTACGAAAGCAACAGAGAGTATGCGTGTTGTGCACCGTAAAGATAAAAGTACGGGTTGCTCGTGTTTTCAAATATTTCTACGGTAGTCAAATCCATTCGAAAGTTAAAATCAATTGTTTTCTTTTTATTCGCAAAACCAAATACCTAATAAGTCAAATCTTATGAAGATCCCATATGCATGTATGAACTGGGCAGAAAAGGCAAGCGCAACGACAACTTGCCACTAGGTTAAGTCGTATCAACAGCAGCCTTGCTTGGGATACACAGAGCAAATTTCATGAAGATACACCGAAGAACTTAGGAGATATTGTGTCAGGAGCAAAAAAAAAAAACGTAAATAAAAACACGAGAGCGCCAAAGTATTTAGCTTGGTCCATAATCAACATCAAACGAGGTCTCGTCAATGGGAACATGTGTGCCAAAAAGCTTGGAGATCCATCCGAAAGCTCGGTAAATATTGAAGCAGACACAGAATTGCCGCTACGGAGCGCTGCAATTTTCGAATCTGTCCGAAAATCAACTACAGTCTACAGTCGTTTTCTTTTCAATAAGACCACATCAACCAACTGTTTTGGCTAAGGAGGTGGAAGTCAAAAACACAAGAATAGCAAAAACTTACACTGACGGTGCACAGAACAAGAGTATTGATTTCCGTCTTTCAGCATATCAAATTCATAGCATTAGCAAGTGAAAAGAGTATCATCAAAACGACATCATCTTTCCCGAGGCTACCAGACACTTAAAAAATTTGTCCGTCTCGAAGCCAGTGGCAGTTGACCGTTCAATGTCTAACTTGCAAGTTTCCTAATCGAGCACCCGTGCGTTTTGTGGGGGCAACAAATTCATTAAAAACAAGATCACACAAAATCACGCGAGTGGAAGACGAATATTTCGCGAGTATGCTCGGAAGTTTACTCGTGAACCCTAGCAGAATAGCGTCCACTAGAATGATTGATCTGTGATGGGCGGCTATTTCATGTACCGTAAATGTCCTCGCCTTGCCTTGAGCGGTCAGCCACCGTTCATTTAAGTCAGAGCTCAGCTCGTAGTTCTGCCTCTACGACAGCCTTAACATCTAAAAACCACCTTCCTGAAACACTGCACCTTTAACTATCCATTTTGTGGCTTTCGTTTTAACTATATAGATATTTCATAAACCATTTGTTTTCACCGAGACAAAAGCAGGTAAATGTAGATTATTACATGGCGAAGCTGTTATCTCCCGTAATCTAGAGCCTGCCCTGAGTGGATTTTGGAGAATTATTGTATTCTAATTCTCCAAAATCTCCACGAGGGCTCTAGATATATGGGATGGCGACTGAGAACAGGTAATAACCTATTTATAGCACATACTGAATGATAAATATTGCAATTAATAAATCTGCCATTCTCTACTCGCCTCGGTTTTCTACTTTCTATGTCAGAGGTACGGGGTTGGAGGTCGTGACCTTAAACATGTAAAAAAACGTCGAGTCATTCTTGTTAAAATAAAGTTTTTACACAAAACCAACTGAAAAATTAAACAAAATAGAAATGAATAAAATTATATAAAATAACATTTAAGCAAACAGGCTAGCATACTACACATGTTATAATGGAAAGCTTCCACCGTGAAAATATCGTCTGCTAAACCTAAAGCAGGTTACCACTGGTTATTAAATATATTTTCCAAGTCAAAAGATTCCCGACGACATGTTACCCACATTTAAACTGGAAATCGATAATTTGCGAGTGAGAGAAAATGACAGATAAATTTTACTGAATTAAAGATGTCGTTTTTATTGAAATTGTACGTCATACTTTTCACAGCGTAATAAACGTCGGTAAAACGCGGTTTGTTGAACGTGCGATTATTGCACGTCCTTACTTAAGTATTCAACTTTCACGTTCGGTGACGTCAGCTGCTGAGTAGCTCAATGGTTAAGGCCACGGCTGTCGTTACACGAAGATTGAGTTGCCTCGGGTTCCCGCCAAAATGTTAATCATCACGCGTTGATTAACCCATGTTGTTAATCAATGTTTTCAAGTTTTTGTAAAAAGTAGGTGCATTAAATAAAAGGTGCAGCTACTTTTGAGCAGCTTTAAGTTAAATGAATCACACAGACTAGACATAATGGCAAACTGTAAAATGGCAAAAAGATGGTTTTAACTAGCGATACTAAAATTATGTAGACCTTTCTAATCTTTTACAATGCCCACTACTAGTCGAAATAAACAGCTACTTAATATTAGGACCCTCGGCAATCAGGAAGCCCTCTAACGAGGAGATGATGTAGTCTGCAGTAAAGCCCCCCCTCCCCTCTGCCAAATCTAGCCAATCAGGAGTACCAAAAGATGAAGAATTGCGCAGGATGTCAGAAAACGTATACTTGGGTTACCTTGTAAAAGATTGGGTACACATCTTCTTTGCAGTTAATTGCTTCTCTCAGTAGTTGCCGAACATTTACTGTCTCGTGATTATGCCAGGCACTGACTTTATCGTAGTCCAGGAGGCATTTCCCAAAATATCGGATAAATCTTTCTCTTATGATGTCACTGGCTCCAATATGCTGCATTGAACCCAGGACTACATCCCTTAGAAAAGGCAACACTCTAAAAGTTTTCCTCGACTCCGAGAATTCAATAAGATTACGATCAAAAAGTGGTATAAGAGCACTTTCCTTAACTTCAGCCACAGAAATCTGACCCATGATGGCACAAGCAGCTTCGGCGGAAAACTCGCCTGACATGAAGTTCAACGCCGCCCAATATTCTCGAACACAGTCAGAGATAAAGTTAAACGATGACGTAAGCGCCTCCCTGACTCCTTCGTCGTCTACGAAGGCATCTGATTCCAAGAAATCGTACAGCGACTTCCGTTGAAGGATTTCACATACATCATGTGCGTTGATGTGTCCCACACGGTCTCTCAACATGTTTGCGACTACTCGTAAAACTTGAGGAAGGCCACAGCAGCGAACTGCGAGTTCTGCTTCACAATTTCCATAGCTGACGTTAACTCCTATTTTATGCAGAAGTTCTATCGAGTCTGGAACGGTCAACGTGGATAAGGCTTTGGAAAAAAAGTTTTTACCCAAACGCCTTGTGAGATTGAGCTTGAAACGCGATGTTGCAATAATCCTTGTCTTCTTACATTGGGTTACTATTGAAGAGCAGGTGAGAATGAACTGCTTTTTTGAAGGCAGGCTGGAAAGAACGGGATCGCAGTTGTCCAGTAACAACAAGCAAAAAGTCCCATCCATGGTGATTTCATTTATTTGTGCAGCGACGTCATCGGCTGGACATTTGCTATCAGCGCCGCCGTAAGCCGACAAAAAAGACAGATGTTGTAGAATGGTTCTGACAATATAAGTCGAATGATCAGAACGCATAGATTCATCATGATCGTTTTCGAAGTAGACATAAACCATCCGAAGGGGTACGTTGTTTTCCAAACTTTCTTCAAGAAGTTCGTTAAACACCTGTGTGCAGAAAAACGTGATTATTGAGAAAGCAACAACAAACCATGAACACTGTTCAGCTGCAAGAAAAGTATCGGCTGTTGTAACTATATTTTCAAGAAATACCAGCACGTCTTACTCAGCAAGTGAAAAGTGTTTCTTGCGCTGATATCTACTAACTTGTTTTGACCCAAAAAGCATTTAAAATTGAACAACAGCAAATAAGATTTTCAATGCGTAATGGTTCCCTTTTACAAAAGGTAAACATTTCTGACCTCGAAAAACCAATGCGTCTTTATGTTGTGGCTAAAAATTTGTAGATGATCTCAAGCGTATGTTATTCATACAAAGTATAAACTCGATAAATTATTTCCCACTCAGTCATTAGTACAGTGATCTTCAAATTAACCTCTCCCATTTGTCGAATGCTTTTGGTTTTTGAAATGAGAATTCAACAAATGTATCACATGTTACCCGGGTTTCCTTTGAAGTTGATTTAAGAATGTTCTAGAAGGGAGGGATAACCAATGTTTACAAATTGTGTTTAATTCACTTTTCATACCACATTATACAGTAAATATTGGCTTTAATTCATTAGTTCTTTTCAACTCGTTACATGTTCAAAATTTGCCTTCCTAGTCAATTAGATAATTTGGAAATGCAATACCGTCATAAGTCCGTTTTGAAGTGCATAATGCGAATTCCACTATAAAGGAATATACACAATTCTACATTACGCCGATACACGGTTTAGTAATAAGCTAACTTCTGCTGTCAAAACAGACGCACTCTTCCCAAGGGGTTTCCTGGTAGCTGGCTCAAATAATTCATGGCCTCCATAAGTAATGTTTCCCATCAGAAAACATAAATTTTTATAAGATTTTCCCATCGTTTAATTTTTTATCCATGTTATTTCAAGGGATTCTATAAATAATGCAACACAGATTATATTCAAGCTACAATTTTAATGTCTGAACCGATGCTTTTTGGAATTTTATACTTTTGTGAGTCCAGATAAATTCAAAGAATATTTTCCAAAGATGTATTTTTAAATATGTCACTGGGCGAGGGAGGGATTAAGAAATGAAATTTACTTGATATTTGATATTTTCTATGTTATACTTTGTTTTATTCATAATTGTAATATATGACATTTCATAGCCAAGAGCAAGTACATGTACGTGCGCCTTGGTTTCATATTTGAGAACGCAGTTTTATTGACACACTGAGGTTCTGTTTTTTCATAATACGTCGAACATAATATTAGGAATCTCAATTAATTTCCATTTATGGAAATAATTCATGAAGTTGAAAATACAGTTTTGAGCCATTATATTGAATTTTTGAAAACTCGGGAGTTAATGGTCAATGTTCTTAGATCCGATTCAGATACATTGATCTGTCTGATCTTTATTTGACTTCAGACCAGAGAACTTTGCGAATTGCTCCAGAGGATCCAGTCTTTTTGTGTGATTTCTGAACTATCAGTTTCGATAAGTAGGCCTAGTGCCATCAGCATGCTGGGAAATTTTAACGTCTCTGCTTCCAAAGGTTTGGACATTTTATCTTGAACATTTATTAGGCGAAATTCGAGAGTGTTATTGGTGTTGTTATTTCGCTATGGATGTACTTCTTATGGGAAATTTCCTAAAATGCAATGAAGTCACGATCAGTTCGGGCATGACAGTTACGACCGTGCGACTTATAAAATACTGACGAAATACAAAACGCCGGATTCCATAGAAATGTTGATAAATGTAAAGTACAGAATGGCAAATATTTTCGTCCAAATACACAGCGGAACGTCCATGCCTTTGTATTCGAATGTGAGTTCATAGGGTTACACGAATGAAAGGAGGTGGCCTTATGTCCGCCATTTTATAGTCGGCGTAGACATAACTTAGTTGCTGACATTTGATAATAATCCACGGCATTCACTTGCCTTGATATTTCGTAGCATTTATGCCTTACGGTCTCCGATTATTCCGTTATTTTCTCTCTTAAATTTTGACGACAAAGCCTGGGTCAGCATAATGGACTGAGTGCCTCAGTGTTCGACGACTATCAAAGTGCAAATATCGGCGTAGTCTTGAATATAACAAAGCCCTGTACGCCTATGTCGCGCCTATTTTTCATGTCGTAGGAACTTTCATCATGTATCCAACTGGTGTAGACACTTAAAATCAACGTTGTGGACGAAAATCGGTGTTTAGGACATTGGTATAAAGACCGTACACAAAAATGGAGTATATGATCTTTGTGCGTATAAGTCCACTTGTGGACTGTGCAGCATATATAATGTGTGCATACGAGTTAGGACCTAGGTTACACAATTTGCTTTCAGTGGCATAAGCCAAATGAGACACAGCTGTCTGGCGCAGATGGTTGATAGAGTGTGACACGATACTGAACGAGACATCCAGTCAAATCAAGTTTAATATATACATATTGCATAAATAGCGTGATAGAGTGTGACACGATACTGAACGAGACATCTAGTCAAATCAAGTTTAATTACACATATTGCATAAATAGTGGTCTGGAGAAGTTTCGGGATGATTAATGCATGTTTGATTCCTGCGACTGAGAAGGGGGCTGGCAATGTCTACACCCCAGAACACACTCGAAAGCCTGCGATAGCTCCGGTCGGTGTTACAATCANGGAACTTTCATCATGTATCCAACTGGTGTAGACACTTAAAATCAACGTTGTGGACGAAAATCGGTGTTTAGGACATTGGTATAAAGACCGTACACAAAAATGGAGTATATGATCTTTGTGCGTATAAGTCCACTTGTGGACTGTGCAGCATATATAATGTGTGCATACGAGTTAGGACCTAGGTTACACAATTTGCTTTCAGTGGCATAAGCCAAATGAGACACAGCTGTCTGGCGCAGATGGTTGATAGAGTGTGACACGATACTGAACGAGACATCCAGTCAAATCAAGTTTAATTACACATATTGCATAAATAGTGGTCTGGAGAAGTTTCGGGATTAATGCATGTTTGATTCCTGCGACTGAGAAGGGGGCTGGCAATGTCTACACCGCAGAACACACTCGAAAGCCTGTGATAGCTCCGGTCGGTGTTACAATCATTATTACCTGTTTTGCGAAGCGCGATTTCCCTACCAGTGGCGGTCCACATATTGACACGAAACTAGACGACAATTTTATTTGGTTCTTGACGTCTTCTCTTTCACCCCTCCTTCCGACGAATACTTCTTCCCTCTCATGGTTCAAACCGAAATCCTGTTTGAACTTGACCACACACTCTGACTCAGCCCCGCCGTGACAGTGTATGTCCTCCGACATGTCAAACGTTCGGTGATGACTTTTTCTTGGAGGCTTTTTTTCGGTAGGCCTACGTGTACTTTAGCCTAAGACCTTTCTCACGCGGAAATTCGTGTGAACGGTCTTTAAAACATAATCCTCACTATAGTGGAGTGTAGGTCTACAATATGTGCTATGCATACTATGCTGTAAAATGGGTCTCCAGACAGGAGTCATGATCTCCATGCGGAAATCCAACATGTAGTTTGCACATAACATAATTCACATTCTCACCCGGATGTTAATATGTCATTGATTTTTGCTTGTGTTGTAATGCAATACCGGCAACTGAAGGCCGAGCACAAACACAATGAAGAGAATATGGGTCACACATTGTGATTTGTTTGACGTATTGTAGCATAGCATAGGACTGCGCTGACTGGAACTCGGCGAAGCTAACAAAAAAGCTATCTGAAAAGTGGTTCCGATATTTATATCACTTAGACTGAACGACAGAATCTAAGTCAGTCAACTGACATCTCAGTTTAGTGGGATCAACCACACCGTATTACCTCTTTCGGTGAAATTTACAGGTGCACGAAACATCTTGAGTCATCATTCAGATAAGGTACCTATTGGTCCTAGGTACCTAATGGTTGTCCTCAAATACAGTACTCATCAGGCCACATCAATTGCGCGGGTAGCAGATCCGTACGTCTTGATGAGTTTTTGGACAGTTGTTTACGCTTTCTGGACCAATTGAATTGTGATGTTTTATAAAGGAATTGTATATTTTTTGCAGTAAAGACAGGTTCACCCAAAGGTAACGCAAACTAGGTAGAAAAAATGTAGTAACATCAGCTTGGTGCGGGAAAATTTACAGTCCAAAAATTGTACGATGACTCTTGGCTTACCTCAAAATTCACTGAACTGCTGCCTGGTGGTTTGGAAATCGGCCCAGTTATGTTGCACACCCAACACAATTAACGAGGAACATTAATTATTGCAGCAATAAACAAACGTTTTAGGTTGTAAAAGTCACACTTCTTGTCCAATTTTCAAAATTCAAAAACCTAATAAGTGTGAATTTTCACGAACTATTCAAATATGCTACATGTATTTACAAAATTTAAAAACGAAAATTTAAACCTACTGGTGTCACCCCCAATGTGTTTATGAGGGTCTCATTATCTAGAAAAAGATAACATCAGGAGTCTGGGGCTATTTAATTAACCACAAAAGCTTGGTGTCTTTGATCTGAAACGACAGATTTTTTATTGCTGCACAAATAAATGACAATACAATAAATGGAAATATTAGCCCAGAGAGCGAACCATTATATTTAGGCTTTTAATTATAAAACAATGATTTACTTAAGCAAAACAAAATATTGAGTAAAAATACCAAAAGTAAAGAAAACAAAAAACAAGAACAGCCGGCAGACTTTGTGGGGCACAAACCGGTCGAGTTGCCCAATCTCGACCGGTTAGGATCTCAACGTAGGATTCTTTTCATGGCTTGCCAGAATTCTGACATATCTGTGGAAATATTACGAGTGATATAAAGTTAGGTCAACTTTGAAATTTGCTTTAAGTATAATACAAAAATCAAATCTAACGGTAATGCAACAACTTAGGTCTAAATTACTGCAAAAATGGTATGCCGTATTTTGATTCAGAAAACCGCCAGAATAATTTCTATGATGCCATCAATAAAACAGAATAGAAAATAAGTACGTTAACAACTTTCATTTTAAACAATAACTAAAAGAATGTCTTCTGCTTCCGAATCATGAATGCCAGCAACCGACAACGCCCGTGAGAATGATTAAAATCAGCGTTTGGATCTTGTTTAGTTTCTTGAAAAAATATTCAAATCTTGTCACATCAAATAAGGACAAGAATCTTCAGAAACTGGTATTTAAGTGTTCAGAGATGCAAGTGTTTAGAAGGCTTCTTGTGACGGTCTCGTCAGCAGTTAACGTCATCTACAACTGATTTGTAAGCACATACAAGGTACCTAAACTACACGGTCAACGTACTCATCAACACGGGCACGGACGCATGAACACGACTCGCGGACCTGCAAACACCGTCCACTGACTCACAAACACGGGAACGGACTCACAAAACACGATCCACGCACCCAAATACATGGGACACGGACTCATATTCAAGAGGAAACACGGTTAACGAACAAAATGAAGATGTCAGCTGTCCCAGGAAGCGGATGAGTCCGTTAACCGTGTTTCCTCGTGAATATGAGTCCGTGTCCCGTGTATTTGGGTGCGTGGATCGTGTTTTGTNTATACCTCCTTGGGTGAATGCCTCATGGCTACAGAACTGTGCCTAATGTGTATAATTCGTCTGCGATCTCGGCTCTCAAAAGTTCATAATACAAGTTTACTGCCGTGTAGTGTTGACTATTAGTGGAACGATGCCGTTCTTGGCACGGGCCAGGAAAGAGCCCCGACTGCGTAGCTTTCTTTGCCTTGGTGCAAGCTGTATAGTAAATATACAGCGGTCGTTGCACCGGCGTGGGTAAAAGCTGATCAAATAAAATCTGTCACAAAATTAGTGTCATTGAAAATTACACTCTTCCTTGAGTAAATAAATTATTGACTGGTGTTGAAAAAACTGGCGTTCTGCCGATCACTCTGCTGCTAAAATTTGGGTGTGCTCTTTAAGGTCGGCTTTCGGCAATAGGCTAACGAATTCAGACCCCTGGCCAGAGCCAGAGGAGCCCCCGATGCCGGATTAACGGTTAAGTTGTATAAATGTTGTACCCCTAACATGATTGTTCAGGGTAACATACATGTATACATACAGACGATAGCTTTACCCGAACTTAAGTGATAACTTAACTCACCCGTGGTCGCAACTGACCAATTTCACCTCTCCCGACGATTACTTCCACTCGTCACCCATTTCATCTCCATTGTATTACCCGTATTTTCCATTGGACGTTCCGATGCCCGAATTTTTTGTTTTGACCGATTTTTAAAATTTTTTGCCAAGAGTCTAGGGGTGCAATTGCCGCAAATCGCCATTTTGCCGAAGGGTCTAAATATAGTGCATATCAGAATACTTTGAAATCAGTGCATTGGCGGCAAGACTCATAAAGTTCTCTGTGGAGTCAACCATTTTAGACGCGTTTATTGGTAGATCTTGACACCATGTCGTCCACAGTTAAATTACGCGTTCCATTGGCTGTAGATGCTGCCTTCACCACTTTGCTGACTAGCACTGTCTGTCAATGCGTGATAAAACGAGGCTTTGTTACACAGTTTACCTCACATTTGTAAACTTGGCATTTACTGGAGACCCATACATTGAAACAGCCGGTGTTGTATTGCTAACTGATGTCCATGTGAAAAGCTTTATACTGCCTATGATTCATAAATTCCAACTGATAATTACCCGGGAACTTTCCCAGTTGTACTAGACAAGTCAAACCGCTGAACAATACGCCGCCGGACGCTATATTTTTCGTAACATATTTCCTTGTTTTTACACAGCTTGCAGTAAATATTTGCATTGGTTTAATTATATGTATGTTTTTGTACTTGCGTCAGGTTTTGCTTTCTCTATTCGACTGTTTTTATCCGACGGTATTTTCCAAGCCCGTTACTTCGTCTGCTATTTCTGTATAGGATTAGCGATTGGATTCTACACAAACTGCAATCACGTGTCTCCAGTTTAAATCTTTACATTTACAGTATGTTTGACCGCCACACACCAACCGCTTCCTTACATTGAGCTTGTTGCTGTAGTTCAATGTTTTGGTCGGATATCCACACGTTTTAATGTGTCATTTTACCCGATGTGAGTAAACGTAGTGTGTCAAGGCTTTCTGTGCCAATGACGCAATGCGCTGCTCTAAAAATATCCCTGACTTTAGATGCTAGCGTGACATTTTTACCCGTTTGCCACGTTCGCGTGGCGTTTTTTTTGCACGTTGCCACACTTAACACGCGAAGGTGGCATTGTTTTACACGTTTGCTAGGTAACGTGTCATGTTTTTAGATGGCTTCCACGCTAGCGTGTCACATGTTTACATGGTTGCCAGTTTACATGCTAGTGTGGCAATTATTCGGGTAACACAGATTCCACATTTCCCATAATTGCATGTTCAAGAGGGTGTAGCTCTAACCCATTGGTGTTTCATTTAATTTAATAACATTCAACCTAACTCACTGTCATTGAAAGGACATCGTGGTTCTTTTGCGGTGTTTCCCCACAGTTGTGAAACACTCGCAACACGTCCTTAACGCCTGCCGGTTTCACAAATTTCCTAAGGAGTTTTAAAATTTGCTCCAAACCTTTCATTTTTTTGTTTGTTAATAATACTTGTACAGCAGTTATTATGTTTCTTGTACGTACTTCGTTGAAGTCGAATATTGCAGTGTAAGTTTTAATTATGCTTAGAAAAGCACAGTGTGAAA
Organism: Phoronis australis; assembly: GCA_002633005.1. Lineage (NCBI taxonomy): Eukaryota > Metazoa > Phoronida > Phoronidae > Phoronis > Phoronis australis. Next base: position 207,268 of record NMRA01000016.1, read on the forward strand.
TTAGAGAAATTACTTCAAAGTTTGCAGGGTAATGAATTTATTTTCCCTAAATCAAATAGATTACAGAGAAAGCATAGTGTACATGGCGTGATTTCTTTTCAATTTAGCAAAATCGCCAGCAGACGGTTTTCAATCACAGGCTGAATTCGGATTCCCAACATCCATATGAAATACACAACGCACGCAAAGAGAGTTTGTCCATACAAATTGACATAGTCTGTGTACAAGATATATTTTGAGTGGATTGTACAGGACTGAAATTCGAAGCAGACAATTTTTGTAAAATGGAAAAAACATCACGCAACATTGCAAAAAATATGGAAACCAAAATAAACACTATTCCTCTAAGATTCCCCACTCAAAGTCCGATTTCAAATTCCGTAGCATGTAGCAGCAATTGGGTCTGTTGTCGAATTGATACTTATATGGATGACTCAAACGCCACAGGAGGTCTACCCCGCCTGACGCTCTGAGCTGAAGTTGTTGTGGGCAACGATGGATAGTAATCACACTCTCGGCAGCTGCACTTTTCTATGTATGGATAATCGCGTTGAATGATGCTGCCATCCCCTGCAAAAATCAAAACTTAATCAGTTCCTGATTCAATCAGCAATTTCCATGATTGTTAAACTGAACTGACGTCATGTATTATCATGATTAGAATTACCACAGAACTCCAGTTCCACGGAATTACAGTCAATCTTTGAAGCACGAGGAATAAAAACTCAGTAGGGATGGCATGTGTGTTGGCACCACAGGGGGTGGAAACGATTCTGTGGCCACATCTCTACATTCCAGCTATGATCCCTAAACCCCAGCAAACACCAAACCCGCGATACAATTCTGTCCTAAACCATAACCAGTAACATCTACTGTTGGATGCCTAAATCTTGCCAGCAGTCGTCCATATGAAATACATTGGAAAAGATAGCATTATAAGTCAGGGGAGATACTCATGCAATTTTCCAATAGCCTATTGCTATGTTAATATTTTTGCTAAAAGTTAGTCTTATTGGTGAAACTTTCTCCACGTCCCCTAAGGTTTAAAATTTGACTCATTCAGGTCTATGTGAACGATCGTCCGGAATACATGAGCACCTGTTTGCGGGGAAATTCATCATCGGATTTGCTGAAGCGATGAGCAGGAGTGCAGGTTGCTGATCCCAACTTCCTTCGATTTTTTGAAAAATTGTCCACGCTGGAGATGCAGTTGAAAATGGATACGCATTCAGCGGTGCAGGATGAATTGTAAGCGAGTTTTTCATAAATTGTATTGCGAAGTAACTTGAACTCTGTTAAATAAACTTTAGAAACATTATGCTCATTTTCCAACATGGAATGATCCAATTAGTACTCAAAATTCTACACTTTTCGTCAGTAAGCAGGTGATAAGGTTACAATCTTCATGATTTTTTGTTTTTAACTCAGACACATAGTATATCTGCGAACACAGTAGTGAACTTTTATGGTAGGCCAAGAGCAACACAAAGCCTACTTATTACAGTAATAATTTGAGATTTTTCCAGTAAAATAACTTTAGCCAATCAGAAGCCAGGAATAATTCTAGTTATAAATATTTATTACTGAAATAAATAAACCTATCAGATGTCACAAATAATTACAAAAATAATCAATATTTCTTACTGGAATTTTTATTAATTACAGTAATAAGTATTTATTGCACTAATTATTTCTGGCTTCTGATTGGCTAAACAATTTTTGCAAGAATAAATCACAATTACTGTAATTCGCAGATAAATGATTTTACCTGGTGACCCAACCCCATACCCCGGCACCAAACTTCAGCCCCAAACCGATAGGCTGGTACTATTGCTGGAGTGAATTTATCAGGTATGTAACTTAATTCCCAAGTATGGGATATTCGGGATACCTGTGGATGGAATTAAGTAAGAGCGTTGGTATGTAACTTGAACAGCAGGGTTGGTGTTTGCTAGTCCAAGACTTAGGGTTAGGGGATCATACTTGGAATTTAGTGTTGCGGTCATGGAATCATTTCCACCCTATGATTTGCTGATTCTGTGTGCTTAAGTACTCAATGCAATAGAGCTCTAATTTCCATTTGATTAACAGCCCTGACTTACCACAAGTCAACTGGATGGTCTTCATAGAGAACTTTGAGGGCTTACAGCATGTACAATCTATGTCAAACATGGCCAGTGCAAAAGTGACATCAACCTTGGACGAACATGTCCCGCCGCATACATTGTATGTGATCTCCTCAGAAGATGTGCAGTTGTCTACCTCGACCACACGAGTCTGCTCCCATGGTCTACAGGTATCATTCTTCTGCTCTGTAAGGCAAGAACATATTGATACAGGCAGTTTGGATTAAGGCATTTGACAAGAGCTATGAAACAACAAAATCCTTCGCCTTTGTGATTTTATTACACATCGCCAATTCTCGCCATTGTCAAAGAGGCATTCTCTGAAATTAAGGCCAGCGACTTTACCAGTTAAGTATGCATGAAATAACCAACAGTTCATTGGCTGCTGTTTAGCTCAGACAGCAGGCTGCAAGTACCTATCTGCACTGTGCCTGATCTCAGAAAAAATTCCTGTCTATACCACACAGTTGACACTGGTCCAGATTGTCCTAATCAGCAGGCTGCAAGTACCTATCTGCACTGTGCCTGATCTCAGAAAAAATTCCTGTCTATACCACACAGTTGACACTGGTCCAGATTGTCCTAATCAGTTGAAATTGCAATGCCCAACTTTGCGATTAAAGTTGTCAGGAAGTTCTTGGTTCAAAACACCCATATTTTTTCAATGACATGAACAAAAATGTGTACTTCTTGCCAGTACAAATACACAAACACCAGTCTCACCCTGTTCCTCAATACTCAACTACACTAGAAGTGATGTGTGGCTTCAGAAAAAAAAAACGGGCATTACAGTGTATGTAATTAAGATTGAGAGAAACCATAGCTTGTGTAGATGACAATATGTACTGTGAATCTAAGGTTAATGTCATGGATTGATTTCGTAATTTAACGTAAGATGATTGATGGTCATAAAAATAGATCAAAGCAATAACACAAAATTCACAACCAGTCATAGAAAATAAATGTGAAATACTACGGTAAAACCTCACCAATTTTGGAGGAAAATAGTGACTAAAATTGCACTGTTTCCATTTTTCAAAGGCCTCTAACAGTCTACATAATGACTACATTTTTTATTCAAAATATTGTCTGTTGGTAACATAGCTTGATTATGGCAAAGCAATATTTTGGTATCATGTGTCATTTCTACCAAGTAAGAAAGTAAAATTTCACCTATCTGGCATATAGTGTCTGAAACTGGTGAGATTTTAGTAAAAATGAACTCGAACAAAATTTTTCAATACAAGGTACCGAACACTTAATTTCACGTCATCTTTCCAAATCATACCTTCACATTCGGTGTAATTCTCGTAACTCTCAAACTTCAGTCTGTTACCTAGACAGATGCCCTCTCTACAATTATCTGGGTCATCAAACACTTCATCACTCTGAAAGAACAAACATATTGCACAAATAATAAACTTGAAACTGGTTGTGATACTACAATTGTTGACTTTTCCATTATTAAAAGCCAACTATAAAATCCCGGAAGCAAATATAAACTTGTTGACATGATCCCAGTGGTTCAACTGTCAACTAAATTCCACAGATTTCACTCGCAGCTGCTGGTACTTCTTTTCAAATGCAATGAGGGATGATTGCATTCGTAGAATGCAGTGAACAGTCCTTTGCCGTGGCTCGTCTTTATTGTAACAGTACTTCTTATATGATGAGAAAGCCTTTGAGAAATTCTTGGGACCAGTCTGCTTCTATATACACATACACCTGACAACAAAGAAAACAATTCCTGTAGATTTTTATAGGGTATTTGCTCCTAAGAATGAAAACTTTCTCTGTAGATTCAAACCAACAAAGTTGCCAATTCATGGTCTGCCTTACATAATACACCAAAGCCTTTCCTAAAATGCCAGAAATAATTCCCACAAGCAGACACAAGAGTATCACAGCACAGGTAGACATATAGGGTATCCCCACACAAGTAGACACAAGGTATCTTCGAACAAGACACAAGGTAACCCGCACAAGAAGATGCAGTGTATAATTGTACAAGTAGACACAGGGTATCCGGGCACAAGCAGACATGGGGTATCCCTGGATCCACATATGAAGGCTGGTTGTAAAAAGGAAACATACAGAATGTACGTGGCTTAGTAATACACGTTTACCTACCCTGTACCATTTTCCGTCGTAATGACATGGGCACTCCTGGGGGTCAGTGCATTTGCCATTGTAGACAACCTGACCGAATGGACACTGGCAACCCTCGTGATCATCCTCGCTGCTGGACGGACACTCGGTGTCACCGCGAGCGATGTCCTCGCAAGTCTTCACACATGGACCTTTGACAGTGATCTTACCGGTCTCTTCACATTCTAAATTCAGAAATCAACAAGAAATCTAGTATACACTCCTCATACGAACTGGCATGCAACAGTTAGACTCAAATTTTGGCAAGACCCGGTTCATTGTAAATGGATCCGATATGATTTTGTAAAACCGAAAAAAAAATCAGGCCATTTTTAAGAGGTATGTCAAAATCTGACGTGGATGCCAACCACCTGTGGGTGTACACCTTACTTAATTCAGTTAGATGACAACCAACCAATTGCATAGCTCCCGTGGTCAACAAAATATGGAGCCTACATCAGTCTTTAGAAAAAGATTAGTGCCTGATGGAAACTCCGGGAATGTTAAAAACTTTCTTTTGCATTTCACATTGGTCTTGCATTGCGAATTACTAAAATTATAAAATTGCAAGCTGAGCATATTACCACTCAGACAAGCTGGCAACTCAGTCCCTCATTAATGTAAACTTGATTAAAAACATGACTGTACCTTCTGTTGGACAATTGCTTGATATACATTTGCTCATACTCTCTGCACAATTTCCGATCATCGGCTGTGCAGTTGTGGAGTAAATTGCCAGTAGACATCACACACAAACACATTAAGATAGTAGCTTTATTTCGCGAGCACATGTTTCATGGAGGAAGCAAAATAAACAGCGAAAGCAGGTAAAAGGGCATAAATGTGAATGTAACACACAATACGATGTACGATAGCCTAACGGGACAGCAGTCAGCCAGCGTGGGTGTTTCGATAGGACATCTGTTGCCTCGTTTGAGCAACTCACTGCACTGGCACAGCCGGGTCCATGATAGCTAGCAAGTAGCATCAGACTGTGTCTGTGTACCAATACTTGATGTTGGGCCTAGCCAGGTGGCCAATGTTTTGCTTTAGCGGATGGTGTTTTAATAAATGCAAAAACATTTCAAGCCCATTAAAATCCATCATTGTTTTTACCAACTGGTACATGATTGTACAGAGATAACCAGCGTTGCAGCTGTGAATAGTAATTTGCATATCGGTCGCTAAATGACTGCAGCCATAATAGTAATCGCCAACCTTTTTTGTTCATCCCACAATTAGATATCATGACTGGAAAACGGTATTTTGTCTGATTACCTTTGTACAGTATGTAACCCGAACACTTACTATGTGTTACACGCCCTAAAATCACTTGTCAGTCATGCATCCACAAGACCACATGAGCGATTAGAAAATGTTAACATTACAGTGCAATTTTCACGGAACTTTCAACAGTACCAACAGATTTAATTTTGTGCCCAGTTAAGCAATATCTGCATTAGCAAGTATAACTTCACGACCATATATCATTGGATAACTGTGGACTAAAACTAGTGGTTTGACTAAATACCTGGTTTCTGAAGTTCAATTCCTCGGAAGAAAACAGGTAATAGGTCTAGTACTTTGATGTGAATTAAAAAACATAAAACATAAGTTAAATTAGATGTGATAAGTTTTAGTTCTTGACACGAAGCACCTTCTTTGGTTTCAGAGTAGTGACAGAATACTGACCTGCGAGTCATGATGCTCGACGAATGAATGTGGAAAAACTTAAAAATGGCTGTCTGATACCTCTATTTAGCTTAGATTTGGAAACTGAAGTGTTGTCGTCTGCAGTTGAAACCAAATGGGAGGCAGGCTTTTGTTAGTCTTTCTGAAAGGTACAGTGACCTGTTTACGGGTATGCTATATGTAGAGCTTGCCTTGTTTTCCGTGCATGTGTTTTAGACACTAAATACAACTACAAATAGAAAGCAAATCTTACTAAGATTGAAACATCCCAACACATCCAGGTTGAAACCAACAGGCAAGCGATCCACATCCTTTGTAGGAGATAACTTCAAGGTTTTAGCGACAAACTGGTTGCGGAAGATCACACGCATAACTTCACCATTAGAAACGTCCAATTCCTACAAGTCATAGTGAGATGAACCTCATTAATTGAGTGACAAGTACCAACCTGCAATACAACAGCGTCAGCTATGTTTCACTGCATTTATCCACATCTCTGCACTGATGTCAGCCACCTAACAGTATTTTCGCACCAAAGATGATCCACAAGTTTCTTTCTATTGTCCAGTTTTACAACAAAGTTATAACTGCATTTGACGATCTAACAATAGTTATGGTCAGTCTCGAGAAATTCTTACCAGAGACAGATCACACACACGATTGCCTGGTTTGATTAAGAGCAAATGTGAAAACCTATGAGGTGGCCCTACCATGGTGACCATCTAGCCAACATTAAAAGGTTTCAGGCACATTGATCCAGAGTGAGGACTTATCCTCTGACCTTCATTACGTCCAGTGAGGGACATCAGTAGGATTGGTGGTTTGGCTCGACCCATTCTGCTAATAGTTGTTGGATTTGCGTATTCACCATGCGTGGTGATTCACCTTGGCACAAAATTTGGTAATGGCTAGTGGAGGGAATAATTTTTTTAGGAATCAAACCATTCTGGTTTGAGGCTTCATTGAGAACCAGTTTTGAGTGTCATTGTAACTGAATACTGTCGTGCCTATTCATGACAATGGGCAGACAGTCTGCCATGAGAAAGTGTCGAAATCGGGATGTTCTTGTGCCCTTCATAATTAACAACAAATGGCGCTACCCTACAAGATGAAGATTCGCTTGAAGACTTCGCCCCCATGTATGTGACCTCTTAAAAAATTCTAGCACTACCTGGTGAAGACTTGGGCCCAGCTTTGGAGACGTCACTTCATTTACAAGAATTTTCATATTTTAGCATTGATTTCATTGTCTTGGAATGAATTTCCATTCAATGTTTTTGTTGGTCTGCAAGTGTGCATGCTATCTTGCTGGTTATCAGTATGCATGTGTTTGCTACACTACGCAGGTTTAAGAAACTCACAAAATCATGCGTAGTCCATGGCTCACTGGCACTATTCTTGTACTCTAGGGTTAAACTCCCAACATTCCTCCCCTTTAGCAGGATACCATAAACAGTGACCGACACACGGAAATGCGCCACTAGGTACGGAGAGCGGTCCGCTGTTTCTGCCAGCCAGCCGAATGGATTATCCATGTTGGCAGCATTTGGTGTGTAGGACTCATTCATGTACGACGACACATCGACTGTGGCCTTCACAGCAGGGTTAAACAAGGCTGGCTTGGGGTCGCTACAGCGCTCTGTGCACAGGAAGAGAGAAACAGTCTAAACAACAACAAATGCAGTGTAGCAATACCAACAAGAGCACGAACATCAATAAGGTTTTTACTTATAAAATGATAGAAAGTGAACACTGTAGGAACTTATGTACCCTCAATGTGCAAAAGCACAACACATTTGCCTAGCACAGAACACCAGGGCATAGAGAAATTGTAAACACCCAGCTTGAGCACTCAAAAGCTCGTGCACACACACACACACACACACACACACAAAAACACACACACACACACACACACACACACACACACACACACAAACACACACTCGCGCAATAAATCCAAACCAG
>NMRA01000016.1:215321-291223 GCA_002633005.1 Phoronis australis
ACTCGCGCAATAAATCCAAACCAGAGTCTCTCAAAAGTGCAAAAAGAGATGAAGCCCTGAAAATAAGATGCGATGATGCTCTGTCAGGGAACTACTTCATGAAAAGTGACTGAAGACGAAAGTCAGAAATTTGGTCTTATACTCTACACACTTATACTCCACACGTAATTTTCAAAAACAATAAACCTTGCTTGATCCAAAGTACAAACTAGTCTCCGAGAATATTCACTTAGCTACATAGTTATCACTGGGATAATTTGTAGCTATTTCTAGACTGTGACATGCTAATAATTTCCTGGCTAAACGTTAGTAATTGTGATCAAAGCGGCACGTAAGACTAAAACAGTTTTTGTACAGACGATTAAATGTGCGGTTAATGCGCATGCGTTTTCATTCGTAGGTATGATAATGTGGTTCACATGATGCGATTTCTAAAATGAATGATTCAGTGGTTCTGGCATAGCCCATTATTTAAAGCGTAGCAGTATAACTGTGAGGTACACTTGCATGAATGAGTCGAAAATTGCCACGACTGTGACTGTGTTACATCCTAATGAACGCACAAGGTATCGAAGAAAATTGTGGAACTAACAGCCCACGAGAAAACCAAGAATACATTACCTGGAGCACTTGTAGTTGGTAGACTTGTTGAGCTGGACCGTGGTTGTGGTGTCGTTGATCTGGGCGGTGTTTGCATTGTCGTTGATTCTGTTGTTGATGTTGCGATAGGCTGGGTTATAGTAGTTGTTAAAGGAATGAGTGTAGTCTGTTTGGTTGTTGTTGCTGCAGTTGTTGTTTCACAGTCAGGAAGAGGCTTGCAGTTTGCCCAGACATATGAGTAGTTAGACCAGATGCACTCGCAAGTCTCACATGTGTCCACAAAGTCACAGAATTCGCCGTTCTGCAACAAAAGAAGGTGATATGGTCAGAAAGTACCAGATCAAAAACCCGATACGCAAACACACAGAGGTTTAGGAAACATTTACTATGTGCCTGATGGTTTGAAGAATTTCTCCTGTGAAAGAAAGACAAAAAACAAAGATCTACTGGGTTAAAGGCTTTTGTATACCGCTACAGATGCTTCAAGAGGTACACCCACAAAAGTTAGAACTTGTGGCAATGAAAGAGGCAAAAATTGAAGACACGGTTCTAAATGATATTCAACAAATACCGCCAGAAGCCAAACGGCAGTCTGAGAAACGCGTGGTCGAAATAAGTTCTATAACACCATGTGGCGCACAAAACTTGGAAAAGACCATGCTGTATGAACACCATGAGTATACAACGGAAATGTAAGATTATACAGAATTTGTAAAACAGGTGCAACAAAGGCAAAATGCTTGGACGAGTTCTCCAAGATACCCTTGAAGACGTGATCGATGCAGTCGTTATAAAAATGGTAACGTAAATACATGACTTCGAGAGACTGTTTTAGAAAAGGCCTATGTAAATTTTGCACATGATATTAAAATTTGAAAGAATTTATTTGGTCAAGCAGTGCAGGTAATTTAGGAGCTCATAAATAATGGATATCGTTTATTGTTAAAACGCTGTTTAGAGAATGTGGAGCGTTGGTAGAGGCTTGACAAGATGTAAAGTACATGCCTGTACATGCACGCACCCAGCGTGGGGGGGAGACTCGAATCCTCGGCGTTGTGGACCTTTTGGTATCAACGCGGAGCGTTGAAATGCGCCCACGAATGCATTGCAAATGGTGTGCTTTTAGGGTGATTTATTTGTATTATAAAAATGGCCTAGATGGTGCAAAAACATACAATCCATCAAAAAACCGGAAAATGCCGTATTTCATAAAAATCTGTCAAGGATTACTTCAGAGAAACAAAGGAAAACAGAACAAAAAGAAATTGCTACTAGTGGGCACAGTGTCCGTTGGATCCGCCTGAAAGTCGTCATCATCGTCTGTTATCTTCATATAAATACACTTACTAAATTTAATAAAGATACTGCAGTGGGTTTAGGAGATACAACTATGGGCGTAAAACAAAACTACCACAAGGAGGCGCAACAGTAGTCAGTCACCATCATCAAAGGTCGTCTTCACACTGAGAACATATATGCCAATTTTCAAATGATTTGGTTGATACAGGGGTGGACATCAAAAACAAGATTTGAAAACGGCAAAAATGGCCACTAGATGGTGCAAAATACCTCGATTCCATCCAAAAACAGGAAGATAGCGTCATCACACTAATAGATGCCTATATATAAAATTTTATGAAAATCTGTTGAGGACCTTTGAAGATACAGAGTTAAACATAAAAAAACCCAAAATTGCCACTAGGGGGCACAGCAGTAGTCAAATCTGTCCGAAAGTCGTTGTCATTCGTAGTCAATATCATATAAATACACTTGCTAAATTAAGTAAAGATCCTGCGAACGGTTTAGGAGATACAGCCATAGGCGAAAAAAACAAAACTGCCACTAGGAGACGCCACAGTTGTTGAAATCGTTGGAAAATCATCGTCAACCGTCCTCTTTATAGTAAGCGCATAACTGCCAATTTTCACAATCATCCTTTGAGCGGTTTGGTTGATAGAGGGGTGGATGCAAAAAACAGACTCGAAAAACAGTAAAAATGGCCACTAGGTGGCACAAACTATGTCGAATCCATATGAAATTGAGAGGAAAGCGTCATCTCACTAATAGGTGCCTACATATTAAATTTTATAAAAATCCGTTAAGGACTTTTGAAGATACAAAGGTAAACGCAAAAAAAAATTGCTACTAGGTGACACACCGGTAGTCGGATCCGTCCGAAAGTTCGCTCATGCCGTTCCATTCATGAATGGAAAATATGTGCCAAATTTCATGAACGTATGTCAAAGGGTTTTGGAGAAAGAGCAGCGGATGCCGCCCGGACGGAGATCACGGCATAATGCGTCCACATATAAATATGTGGGCGCATAAAAAGCGAGCAGACTAAAAACACAAAAAACATGGGGGTACCACTGTGAATTTTACGCGTTTGTGCTTGCTTAGTGGACTTTTGTCGCGTTTTCTCGGACTTTTTTTTTCTCGCAGGCGGACCTTTTTGCCCACTTCGGCAAATGGGGGCTTGTTTGAGCCTCCCGAGCCCCCTTGGGTGCGCGCGTGCTGTAAAAGCGTTCTTGAGAAGCAAACTGAATCCAGTTTGCTTCAAACACCCCAAAAACGAATTATTAATTTTTTCAAAGAAAAAATTGGCTGCTGACTTCGCTGACAGTATTGAAAAACCTTGATTACTCTGAGTCAAGTCAGACAATTGCTTCATAAACCTGAGACAATGATCGCATACTCCCAACTACGCAGAAGGATTTTTGAATGTGGAAATACCCCACTGGAAGATAAATGACTGCCATCCTACACGGCGCAATTTAACATCTCAAAATCTATCACGAGAATGAAAATGGCACAAAATGAAAAATGACAATGTCCTACCAGATAAAGAAAACACAAAATCGGCTCCTGAAATGCTCATTTAGGGGCTAAACTGCAAATGTACGCTCAGTCAAGCCAGACCAACGCTATATTGTGGTCACATTTGATAACGGCTTTTGGGACCACCCCAAACGTCTTATCAATTCTTTAACTTCATTATGCTTCTCAAAATTACTATCTACGATAACTCAAAGTGATTGAGTTTTTGTGTCGAGTTTCACTGGAGTTTGTTTTAAGGTTCCTTTCTAAGAATGATGATCAAAATATAAATATTCAAAATAACGCCAGATGGTTATTTTTGGTAACATGACCACATGCATGTGATAAAAATGTCAAAAATGTATTCCATCAACCTCGAAACAACTACTTTGACATTTTCCGGAGTATTTTAAATGGAATTCGTAAAATCAGAATACATTTAAAATGTCCCGGACAACCCTGTTGGATTTTCTTGACATTCAAAGAACATCGATCTTTCTTCATAACCCATACTTATCGTTTGCACATTTACAATCCCGTGGGGCCAACCAAGGCCTTGGCAACATAGTTTCAAACCAGTTATACCAGACGACTCTTCTCTTTATAGAAAAGCGTTGCTTGTGTTTGTTCTTTATTTTGAAATTTACAGAGTGATGAGCGGAAACATCGCTTTTTAATTCACTTTACCAATGCTTTGCAAACTTACATTACAACTGGTCGTATTTTTATGTATGGTGTATATTTATGTACGGGTGTAAAAGTGAAGCGCATAAACGTGATTCCCTTTTGTTGCTCAGTAGAACTAAAGTAATTGTGCTCAGACAGCAAGATGCCAGGACAATTTTGACACCGTATCATCTTGTGTTGGATATATTTTGGTATACATGATTCTCAATGCCATTTTCTAACAATTTGTCTAAATACTGAGTCCTTATTTCATTGAAAATAAACAACGATCCTATGCAGCTCCTTTTTCTGCTGCTATTAGCACAGGTTTAATCAGGTAAAAATTATTGAGTGCGGACTACTTTCGTTATTACCCAAGCAGCTGAATTTCGACATGCACAAACCTGGTTATATTGAACTGATTTTCATGATTCAAACACCAATTATGTCCACTTTTTGCTTTCTCCGTATGAAAATAGGCAGTTTTTCAAAAAGCCGTTTAATACTTTGATAGAACTGTTGATTACATTTCATGACCCATCTGGTAAGGCTTAAGTAACTCTGTATCTACCTGAGAATACAGTATGTATGATTATTGCTGGGCGATTATAACCCCAGGCATCTTTGGCTTGGCATTGCGCATAATAGCAGAACTGATGTGGTATCTGGACCTCGCCCTTTCATTCTTAGACGAAGAAGTCAATGTAAATGCCAAATCCATGAAATGTCCATTCGATGTATGTATCAACGCCAAAAAATAGACTTATAATGAAAATAAAATAGTACATGAAAGGATAATCAGACCAGTGCTTTCCCTGGTCCACAAATGTCAACCACACAACATTGTTGGAGCCCTACTCGGGAATGTTTCATGGAACTGACCACAGATCATTTGCACTCTATTCCTTTCATTTTAAATTCCTTATTTATCTAACACCACTTACAGACAACAAATTGTTGGTGTTATTACAATGACATCGTTTACAGTCGTTCTCCAAACGTAGACACTTGTTCTCCTGGGCCCTAGATCCAGCCGCACAAGAGCCACATTGCAGCATCTCTGTACACTCATTTGATAGTTGAATGTAGTCAAGGCCTTCCCCAGGCAGATCAGCATTGATGAAGTCGGATAGTTGCTCGTCACAGCTTACATTAACATAGCACTTTTCTGGTATAATACCTGCGACAAGACCATCAAATAAGTTATACCTGGTGGCAGGGTAAACCTATAGGAGTTTAGCACAAGATTATATTGCGCACAAGCAATAATTAAAATGAGGCCATCAAAGGCAATTGACGCAATTAACGTTTTCCGAAACTGACCAAAAATAATTCATAACACTATCAAACCAACCACACGCAGAGAAAATACCAACTTACCATTTGAAAAAGAAATTAACATTATTAGTGACTCATACAGCAACGATGGTTAATGACAATATTCTTTACCAAAACATTGCAGGGAACAGGTCAGAGTAGACGGTTCAAAATATAAAAAACCAATAATGGTTCATTTAACATAGAGTTGGAATTTCATCCAATATTCACATCATTTAGCTGGTAGAAACTTCCCTTGTGGTGATTCGCAACAATCAGACTAACACTAGGTTTGAAAACATTTATATCACCAGATACAGATGACAAACTTGTGAGCTTAAGCATTGACTATCAATTGCAACAAATTTTAGCCACCAACAGCAAGGAGTTTTAGCAAATTAACCCCTTTCGTTCTAAGCTATATCATCAAAAGGTAATTATTTTGAAAACTGAATCTCACCAATTGAAGTTAAAACCCAGTACCTTCCCCCTCACATCTGCACATATGATAATTTTTCAGTCAACAATTCACATTATACTTTGCATGTATTAAATTTTACAACGCTTATACATTGTATTCACATTTTCATACACCTTAATGAAGATTCCAAGAGCTTGTCAACACCTCCTACAAATTATGAACATTTTAGGAGGGCAACAAACAACTAAACAGTAATTCAAAAAGTTTTGCATGAATTGACAAGACATGTAATTTGCAACAGCAGCTCAATTAAATCTTACACTTTGGTGTTGTTGTCGGTTGCTCAGTAGTCGAAGTGGTAATGCAATTTACATTCTTCTTCACACAGATGTTCAAAGCAAATGATTCTATGAACCTTTGCTCATATCCCGGCTGACACGTCTTACAGTCGCAGCCATCACTAAAACTTGTCCCCAATGGTACAAAGTCTACATCCTGTGAAGGCCAGCTGTCGTATCGGGCTGTCTGCTCACAAGTTAGTTGCAGGTTACAGCTAGCACCACCTAAATAGAGACCTCTGTTGTTCATAATGATTCGCAACTTCCCTTAAGAGTTTGTAACTACTGCTTTTGAGATGAAACCCAGATTAGAAAAGTTCTCGATGAAATAGAACCCAGCCGGCAACTTTCCATGGTAACCTAACTTTGTGCAGGGGACTTCAAACACTTTGTCCCACTAGGCATACACAGGATCTGGGCCCATAGTCTAAGCAATTGCATTGCATGATTCAAGTATACATGTTTACATTCAGTTAAATCGTGGCACGCGGAGTTGAATTAATCCATTCAGAGATTAAAGCCCAGGCGGAGTGGAGACATAGTGTAACTGCACATAATTTCCATTTATAAGCTTGACCCAACACACATCTCTAAGGATATTGATTTAGTTTATTAAGCACTTTGTAAAATTTAGATTGAGTTGTTTTTGACAATAAGTCAGAGATTTTGACATTTTGTCTCATAGAAAATCGCCGAAATTCCGCAACACGTTTGGCAAATACAAAAATGAGAGTTGGGGTAGCATTCTTCTTGGTTTCGCAAAAAACTTTGCACAAAGCTAGACAGACTTGTACACCATTATTGAACACTACGGTAAATGTACTAGGTGTTTGAACAATCAGAAATGAGCTTGAAAGAAAGCTGCTGCATGTTGTTTCCAAGTTCTTTCAAATGCTGCTGCCCTCTTGACAAGCAGGTAAGTGAGTTAACATAGCACAGCACAGCCCGATTATTGAATAGGGTTATGAGCGGAGCACTCGAATATGGTTTGTACAAGCATCATCAAAGAATTCTGCATCAGTTACCAGGTTTCAGTTTGGCAACGTTAGGACCTATGCTAGGACCTCGCTAAAATCTAACCAAAATCACGTTTTCTCATTTGAAATACATGGCAATATCTCACGTAATATCGCGAAGTCTTGCATTTTAGCGAGGTTCTAGCGTTACTGAACTCTGCCATGGTAAAGCACAATTTGGTACATAAATTCTCTTAACATTTCCACCAGGTGTGACACAGTAGATCTGAAGAATCAATGTGGTGCATCACTTAAAGAACTTTGAAATGGCACACCAAGCGACTGTTTATTACAAAACAGTTGGTTGCCATGGTAGGCCTGATGGTGACCTGATGTTACTGAATGTACCTGTATGTGCAACATCCATAAATTAGCTTGTCTAGCGAAACGCATTTTTCTAATAATATTAACTTTTTACAAATAGGTAAGACAAGAATTAGAAATTTCCAAATATAACCTAATAAAATTGCATTATTGTATGAGTTCCCATTTTGTTAAATTGTTGTACAGCTTGATAAATGTGGTAGACTTATTGGTGGTGTGTGCTCAATAGTTGATTAGAATCATTAATGAATAGTAGTAGATTAAAGGGATCCAAACTTCTGAATATAAATAGGTAAATTTTCGGATGTAATAGCGTCCTTTGTCAACAGAAACAGAAATAAAGTAAAATCAAACACTACATGACAATTGATTTTACTCTATTTCTGTTGACAAAGGACGTTATTATATCTGAAAATTTCAGTTGATCCATTCTTGTTGTTTTATTTACCTACTTATATTATACATTTCATTTTAAAAAATGTTTAAGGAATTCATAGACAATTCTATTACCTAAAATAAGGATTCGTCACACTGAAAATCACAAAATATCACATATTCTTATTTGCCGTTATGCCGTGAAGCTAAGACTCAAAGATCACCTTAAAGTTCTCACTTTAATGGTACTCAGCTGCCATGGTGACCGTTAAATTCATGTCCACTTTCTTCCGTAACGTGATTTTGGTTCAGCTTGGTAAAGCTTCTTATTTTGCCAAAAGATTAAGATCATTATTAAGGTTACATCGAACCCCATTTAGTGACCTTCATTCTAACCTGTATATCAGGAAACAGGATAAGACAACTAGTATCAGTATACATTTTACAGCAGAAACAAGATCAGAGTTTGAAAAATGGTTTAAAATTCATGTGCGAGTATTATTATTACTTTATCACCTTTTTAAGACAAGCCGAAATCACGTGTTCTCATTTAAAGTACAACGCAAAATCTCATGTACTATCGCGAAGTCGCAAGTTTAGCGGGGTCCTAGTGTTACTGAACTCTATCCTGGAAAAGTACAATTTAGTACTTCACTTAAAATTTCCACCAGGTGCGACACAGTGGATCTAATGAATCAATGTGGTGCATCACTTGAAGAATGAAATGGCACACCAAAGGACTGTTTATTACGAAACAGTTGGTTGCCATGGTAGCTCTACTGATGATCTTATGATACTGGATGTACATGTACCTGCAATCTCCATACATCAGCCTGTCTAGCAAAATGCACCATTCTAACAAAATTAACGTTTATTTTTTTACAAATACCTAAGACAAACAAAACCTTAATAATTTTCTTGTACATGAGTTCCCATTTTCTTAAATTGTTGAACAACTTGATAAATGTGGTAGATTTATTGGTGGTGTGTGCACTAGTTGATTAGGTTCAGGAACGAATAGTAGTAGATTAATGTGCTCCAAACTTCTGAAGGTTGTAAACATGAAGTGTTTGAGTAGCACTTTTGAAAGATTTATTAAATGACTGCTTCAAGTGGCTAGAAAGCCATGTACCACCAGAAAAAAATGTTGTACTAAAACACTTTCCCAGTTATGAAATTGGTTTAAGTTTATCCCTTATTTAAATTTATAGTGACTTCAGAGCATGGAAAGAATCGACAGTTTGTCATTACTTGAGGACAGACGAAAATATGTATTACTTAATTTCTCAGGGTTATTGATACAACAAAGTTTGTTTAAAAAGACTCGTATTGGCGAGCTTGTTTGTGAAACAAATTAAACAGAATGGTGTATATTATGTGTATTAATTTTTTGTAAAACCTTGTGAAAAATACTGAGGCACTCAGAAAGTGTTTGGTTGGAAAACAAAGTATTAATTTTCGTTTTTAAAAATATTTAAGTAGTTTATAGAAAACTGTGTTACCTGAAACGTGGATCTGTCACCCAAAAAATCACAAAATAACAGGTATTTGACAATATGCTGTGATCTTAAGGTGACTCATAGCTCACCTTAAAATTCTCGCTTTTATGGTACTCAGTAGCCATGGAGACAATTAAATTCATGTCCATTTTCATACTTAACATAATTTTGGTTCAGTCTGCATTGACGAAATTCTAAGATACTTATTTTGGCAAAAGATCAAGATCATTATTGAGGTTACCTGAAACCTTATTTAGTGACCTTCATTTTAAATTACATATCAGGAAACAGGATAAGTCAACTTTAGTATACATTTTCTAACAGAAACAAGATCAGAGATTGAAAAATGATTTTAAAATCATGTGCGAGTATTATTATTACTTTACCCCATTTTCAAGACAAGACATTAAATTTTGTAGCATAATACACCCCAAGTTGATATTAAAGAAACCTTTTTGAATAAAACCTTCACAATTTCCTCAAAAATGCTGACGGGGATTTTCAATTACTCATTCAGTTTTGTTTCTATGCCAAATTAACCAGCAAATGTAAGGCATTTTTGCAAATACTCAAAAAAACTATGAGTTAAGTAGAGCTCGGTAGTATTTCAAAAGTTAAATTTCGTTAGAATTAGATATTTGAGACTATACTAGCATGACTCGTTTCTTTATAGTGACATTACTTTCCTATATCACCATATCATGGGACCTAGGTAATTTACTTACAACGTGGCGAAGAAGTTGTAGTTTTCTGAGTCTCAGTGGTCAGCTTCGTTGTTATGGAAGCTGTGGTTGTCTTGGTAACCATGGTGGTGGGTGCAATGGTTGTCTTCACTGTAGCTGGGGTGGCAGTTGTCACCAGCGAAGCAGACGTGGTCACTGCCGTCGAAGGTGCACTCATGGTTATAGTAGCTGAAATTGTTGAAGTAGCTTTTGGAAAAAACAGAAATGCTGACACCGGAGGCATTGTGGTCAGATGAGTAGTTGCGTTGTTCTGCAACCACTTCACTTGCACTTGCAACAGAAATTTCCAGATCAAGGAATGAAATGAGTTTGTGTTCACACCCAACGTAACACATAGTGACTGCAAGTTGTTGGTCAGATTGAAGGCCACATTTCAAAGCGAGAAGCTTCATCTGAAATCAATCGCTGCTGACACTTAGAGTTACCTGTTCTAGATACAACACGAAGAAAATACTTGGCAAATTGTAATTCGAACCGTCTTGTGCTACTCCTATCAAAAGGCGTAAAGAAACAATGCTAAATGGCACGCATAGGGCCACTTTAATAAGTCAAAGACTAAATGAATCATGAATAAACATTATATATTTCACATTTGCGAGCCATTCAATCCTACAAGAGCAATGCTGACCAACTAAATCGTATACAGCACAAACACAAAGGATAATCATTATTTTAAACGTTTCCACCAGAGGGAGCAACACAAGTAAATATAAAACAGACACAAGAGACTGCAAAGCAAGACTGGCCATAACCTGAACTAAAGTATGTCCACAGGAGCTTAACCAAGTAAACAAGTATTCACAACCTTCACTTCCGAACGAATAACCTTTGGTATGAGCCAGGCGATTAAAACCTAACCTAGAACACTTTTCTCAAAAATTTGATGAGGATGATACTCGAAGCTCAAAATCATTCGAGACAAAAATTAACATGCACAACAAAAGAAGATTAAAAATTTCTCAAACTGCAAAAAGAATGATACCACGTCCAAAACCTGGACCTCACCAGAGGCAATGGTATTATACCAGGGATTACTATTTATCTTTAGGCTGAAAGTGAAATCCATGGCCAATCATCAGCATACTGTTCTTACCTCAAGGAAGTTCACAGCATAATTTAGCAAAGCAACATTCAGCTGAACACAACCTGACCAGAAGGAAGTTAGAATTAGTTCACACCTACCAGGTCTTGTGGTTGTAGCACTTGTGGAGACCTGTAGTGTAGTGGCTGGTTTGCTTGTTGTTGTTGGAGCAGGACTTGTAGACGGTGCAACAGCAGTGCTTTGAGTTGTAACATTCTCTGTATTAAAACAAGTGACCTTTACTTTGGACCAGCAGATTAAAAATAATAATTTTCAACCAACTGCAGTTNGTACATGATAAAGTTCTGGTATCATAGACAAACAATTAGAAATATCTTCACACTCAGTTTTGTCAGGAAAATGGAGTAAGACAATACATGTAATGGAAGTCTTGTCTGCCATATGTTACAAATTATATCTTAAAGTTAACCACCTTAAATGATTTACAAAGTTACGTTATCAACTCTTACGTTATCCAGCAATGAAACTCTGTGATAATAACCTCTCCCAATTCTTTCTCTGAGACGTACTACCTCTGTTACGTGATGGTGTTTCCTCTCAAGAAGCCTGTTATAAATAACTGACTTGTGGAGATTTATGACCTAGATACATGTAGGTTAGGTCTGCCACTTCAGGTTGGTGCAGTCTATGACCTTTGTGTGTGACTCATCACATATGTTGATAAAGGCCTTTTCAACAACAACAACAAACATTGCTTTGTTTCCTTATTTGAAGGAGAAGGCTTTGCAGTGAGAAGTAGGAATAGTGGATTACATAATTATAATCTACAGACTTCATTGAAAGTGCCATTTGTCAATACCTAAAATCATAAGTGAAGAGAAGTTTTTAAAAAAAATTCTGGACAATGTACTAACATGTTATTGAGATTTCTTTTTTCAAATTTATATTACCTGATACATTTGTGCCAGTTAGCATGGGCGGCGCACCAAAGGGGGCTGGGAGCGATAGCCCCCCACTTATTTCAGTTATCATGGGCAGTGCAGCCCTGATGATAACTGAAATTGGGGGGCTATAGCCCCCAGCCCCCTTTGGTGCGCCGCCCATGGTTATGAAATTACTGTTTCGGGAGTACTGCCTGTGGTCGACTTAAGTCTCTCCACGTGACAGTTCAAATATCATCAAAGTACATTTTGTCTGGTTTGGCGAACTGGACCATTCTCTCTGTCAGTAGCAAACTGAACTTTAGTTCTGGGAGATCATCTCATGTGCACCTTTAGATTAATTACTTTATTATCCCTCGGAACTAGAAACTAGAAAGCCTAAAGAATGTGATTTTTTACTTTTTACCAGTCTCATTAATTTTGTCATGAGACCATGGTTCATTGATAGCACAAAACGCTGTTCTCAATAACATACTGGACGGGTTTTAGTAGCCCTCTACACAAATGTGGAACATTCTAAAAACACGCAACTCCGAATCGCATTTTGGAGAACATTGCATAAACCAAGTATGTGAAAGTTTTACACGAATCTGATCATCTACTTCTGAGCTCTACAATGTTCTGAAGTTATCCAAATTTGGACATTTTTCAAGACACTGCAATCCAATCTAATGGTCATGGTTCGGTCAGTAATTATGATGTGGAACCATCCAGGATTAGTGATGTTTCTTCATTGGACGGTAGTTGGACTGGACTGTAGAATCTTAGTGTAAACTTTAATAAAGACGTTTAAATCATTTGCTCAGCTTTTACATGTCATCACGGTGAAATTTTGATTACATTTCACTATACGGTGGGCTTTCGAAAAATGAAGAAATTAATTTTGGCTATTGTTTTTGTTTGAATTTGATGAGACTTTAACATATTAATATTGATGGTAATACCATTATTGCTTTTGTGTTTGACGCTTGGACAGACAAAAATCGTGCCATAAGTCGGTTTCTAGAGATAAAATGAAGACCAGAGGTAGCCGTAAATAGGTCATTTATTATGATTAGACAAGTGTTGTACAAAACAAGTAGTAAATAGTAATAAAATAATATCTCTGGAAAGGTGGGCAATAATAAATCGCAAGATGGACGAATGAGAAAAAAAAAATTTTGCCCACTTCATTTTATGTTAGTAGTCATAAAGAGCTATGCTTCTACAGTCACGGGGGAACAAATTGGAAGGAAATAAATACATCTTACAAATTGCCACAATTTTTATCCAAGGTAATAAGTTTATACTGTGATCTATTAGTATACATTTATCAGTTGATAATAACTGTTTTAGTGTCCGTGATTAATTCAATGAAGACATCATATTTTGTTTTGGTTTTCAGAGAAAACGTATTTTGTTTATGTACGCACTTGTATGCTGACCGAGTTTTCGACCTCCTGTCGCGCCGAATGCGCTGTGGACTACAGAGAAATGTCGGACTTTGATGATTCTGATGATGATCTGCTTGTGTCGGCGTGTGAGGGAATTACAGAGTCGGACACATCCTTACAAGGTGCGTGAACATGTGTGTGCATGGGGGTGTGGGTGCGTGTGGGTGCATGTGGGTATGTGTGCGTGTTTCATGTTTTAGTGAACATGCAGTTCTTTTGTAAAACATTGCCTTTTACTTTATTTACAGGTGAAGTAAATAAAATCTTTGATGCATAAAGTTGTATTCATGTGCTCAAAATAAATACTTTTTTTGGAATTTAACTGCATTGGGCACTTGTCACAGAGATATGACGTGTTTAAACTATTATCATTGATTTGCATACTTGTACCTATTTGATTTGTGCACATTATGTTGTTACAACAGTATCATGTACTTCTTTCTGTCTCTTCTAGCTCTAGATTTAGAGATCCCGGACAAGTTTGCTTTTCCATTTGAGCCCTACGACATTCAAGTTGGATTCATGCAGCACATGTTCAAGAGCCTGGCTCTGGGTAAACTGGGCATATTTGAGAGTCCTACAGGTACAGGAAAGTCGCTCAGCCTGATCTGTGGCGCCCTCACGTGGCTGAAGAAGTTTGAAGAAGATCAGAGGCATGAACTAGAGAGGCTGATACAGGAGACTCAGGTAGAGAAGGGGGGGGGGGTAGAGGAGATGGGGGAGGCTACAGAGCTTCTCGTATCCCTCTCATGCTGATTTCAGATTCAGTTGAGAAATTCATACACGCCAGGTCCCCGGTGCTCGGTGCTTAGGGACTCAAATGTGTTCTCTAAATTTTTAGACTTCGTTTACTCACTAATGTTACATTTTTCATCACTTGAATTGCCTACTGCGAGTGGGAAACATCACCTCCAATACACTTCAGTGTATCCTCAGTGGGTGTACCTATGGGTAGAGGATTTGTGCCCAACGTGAGCTGGTTGTGAAGTCTTCTCAGAGAACCTTTCCGTACAAGTGTAAAGCTGTTCAACAGAGAAATACTGTCGTGTTTTTAATCAAACTCCGAAGGTATTTTATTAAGGATAAAAAGCATTTAGAATAAATATGTCTGAGGACATTCTTCGAATTTCGATGACAGTCAAAGTGTGAAATAAACTTGTTGGGTTCAGTACAAGATGTTTCTACTGACTTTGGATTGGGCTTTAGCAATTCAGTTTAAATTTGCTTCAGAAACAACTAGATCAAAAACATCTTTGCTGTTAGGTTCAAAGTTCTACAAAGGACGGTTGTGAAGACTGGATTGCTGCATTTGAAAGTCGCAGAGAGAATCAGCAGAAGTCGCATGGGGTTCAAGAAAAGTTGGATCGACAGAAGAGACGGGACGAGAAACTGAAAAGAATGAGAAACAAGGATGTAGCCGTGAGGAAAAGAAAATATAAAGAGTTAGAGAACGAGTTTGACTCCCTCTTCAAGGAAACTACAAAAGAATTGAAGGAGGTGAGGGATTATCGAAATTATCTGGTTTTACAAAACCATAAAAACACTCATTTTGAAAAACCTCATCACCTGCACTTAAAACTACTTACAAAAATATGAAGTTTTGTCTGCCGACAGGCGATTTTCTTAAATGTTTCCTGAAATCTTAAAAACGCATGTCGGCTTCTTACCCCTCCCTCCGACTGTTGGGTTTTGTGAGTTTTTGCTAATTATGGATAATCCCAAGATATGCGATAAAGTTATGTGGCACTAGCTGTTTCCAAAAAAGTTATGCTTTCTTAAACGGTTGTGCTGTGATCCGTTGCCATGGTTGAACCAGTTGACAATGAAAGTTATACGAAAGTTTCCATTTTGGTATTTAATCTCAGCACGGCAAGGTGAATCTCTGAACTCAACTTTGACATCACGTTCTTGCCAATTTACGACTGAGCCATGTGACTTTGACTCTGACAACAGATTTCCAGTTGACAAACAACACTTTTTTGTTTTGGGCAAGCTATTATAATAAAACGGTGGAAATGTTTTTGCTTTTTTACCCCCAAGTCAGCAGTTTGGAGGAACCCTATTACAGCCAGTGAATGAAGTCTGTGAGGACAGAGTGTGGCTCAGTGGTTTGAGGTCTGGACTTCCTAACCCTCCCATAGTGAAGGGGGATCATGTCCTCCAAGGCTTGTTTATGAAAGCCATTCTGTAGCGCTAAGCTCTTTTATCTTATGTTGAGGATGGAATTCACTCAACATTTTGGTTAGGAATCCAAATTTGTAATGGCACATAATTTTAAGTTAATATAAAAAGTTGATATAAAAAAATAAAAAAGTAAGTGCAGGCGGTCTGATACACGTTGTACCAGACGTGCACTGGCCACACATGTGGGCCCATTGCACTGATCACCTGGAACCATGTTTATGCGCCCACATATTTATATGTGGACGCATTATGCCGTCATCTCCGTCCGTCCGTCTCCAAAATGCTCTGATGTACATTCATGAAATTTTTCACATATGTTCCTATCATGGATGGGACAACATGAGCGAACTTTCAGACGGATCCGTCTACCAGTGTGCCCCCTAGTGGCAATTTTAGTTTTTTACGCTTACCTCTATATCTTCAAAGGTCCTAAATGTATTTTCATAAAATTTGGCATATAGGCATCTTGTCGTGAGATGACGCTATCCTCCGGTTTTTGGATGGATTCAACGTAGTTTGCGCCACCTAGTGGCCATTTTTGCGGTTTTCGAGTCTGTTTTTTGGCGTCCACCCCTCTATCAACGAAACCGCACTAAGGATGATTGTGAAAATTGGCATGTATGTTCTTACTACGAATCTGACGATGATTTACCAATGACTTCGACTACTGTGGTGCCTCCTAGTGGCAGTTTTTTTTTGCGCCCATGGCTGTATCTCCTAAACGGTTTGCAGCATCTTTGCTAAATTTAGCAAGTGTATTTATATGATGTTAACAACGGATGACAACAACTTTCGAACGGATCTGACAACCAGTGTGCCCCGTAGCGGCAATTTTCATTTTTTAGGCTTACCTCTGTATCTTCAAAGGTCCTCAACGGATTATCAGAAAGTTTGGAAGATAGGCATTTATTGGTGAGATGATGCTATCCTCCAGCTTTGGGATGGAATCAAGGAACTTTTGCACCACCTAGTGGCCATTATTCCTGCTTTCGAGTCTTGTTTTTTGGCATCCACCATTCGATCAACCAAACCATTCTGAGGATGACTTTGAAAATTGGTATATGGTATATGTCTTCAGTGTGAAGAGGACAGTTGACAATAACGCATTCGACTACTGTAGCGCCTCCTAGTGGTAGTTTTGTTTTGTTTTGTTTTGTGCCCATAGCTGCACCTCCTAAACTCACTGCAGGATCTTTATTAAATTTAGTAATTGTATTTATATGAAGCTAACAACAGATGACGACATCTTTCAGGCGGATCCAAAGAAGGCTATGTCCCTAAGTGGCAATTTCATTTTTTTTGTATTCCTTTGTTTCTCTGAAGTTCCTTGACAGATTTTTATGAAATTTGCTAAATAGCTATCTATTAAAGAAGCATTAGCATGTACCCATTTTCAGATGGATTGGATTTTTTTCGCCCTCTTGTGGCTATTTTTATGAAACAAATAAACAACCCTGGAAGCACCCCCGTTTTTGGTGCATTGGTGGGCGCATTTCAACGCTTCGCGTTGCTCTTGTTCTGTCACGCAGTAAAAGGGAAGCATGTTGCTTATTGCAGTTGAAAAGTTACAAATGAGAGCTTTTGTTGTGGATACAAATTGCATTTCAGACTGGATGTGTATGTTGTTCTTACCTTGTGTTAAAGATAATGTAGAACAAATGTACAAATTTGGATAACTATAGAGTGCCATATCTCACAAATGGGTGATCAGATTTGCATGAAACTTTCAGATATTATGTTTTTTGCAATGTTGTCCAAATGACTATCAGGAATTGTTTTCAAAATATTCACTTTTTCACGAGGGGCTATCAAAATCAGACTTTCATGACTTCATGAAAGAAATCAAAAATTACACGAAACAATAATTTAAACTTCAACAGCATTATTAAGATTTCGTCTCGAGCATTACATTACATGAAATTTAGCCTTGTCATTGGTGCTGTTGTTTTGGTATGAATGTATGTACCTGTTAGTTTTCTACTTAATAATTTGGCTAAATATACAAATTTGCCATTCAGGTCCTATGTACCCTTGTGTCCAATATATACAGTATAAGACCATTCTGCTCAGTGTCTTAAGTCCAGCGTCTGTAAGCTGGGGTAGGTTACTGTGGACAGCCACTTAACAAGTGTGCAGCAGTTTGTTTACAACAGCTTCGCGTTTGATTTACCGCAATGATAAGCCGTCTGGCTGTGTGTAAGCGGAATGTGCCTGAGCATTCCACTATTTCAACTTCCACATTTTTCTCATTAATTTTAAAGTTAATTATGAATTATCTTATGTCGACCTAAATGGTATGTTTTTGGTCAAAATCGACTCACATTTGCCAAAAGATATACAGTCCTACATATCCATAAATAGTTCCATTCATTGAAAAACAACACTGTCTTTGGCCTGCCATATAGATGGTGCCATCACCCTGGGTCGAGTTACCAGTGGTGTAAACAGACTAGACATTAGTGTCCTAATTAAACTACCCTTGTGGAATCAGTTCAGACCTTGAGCGAAATGCAAAATCATTCAGACAAAATACTGTTTACCTATCATGATGACTAATTCTGTAAGGAACAGAAATATCTGGTAACAACTATTATGGCATCGAAAGTAATTACAAAAGGCTTATCCACATTACGTACTTTCCCTTTAATTCCTCTTCATTTTCGGTCGTGAGGAAGGACTATTCTGACGATCAAGTCTGCTTCTACCCAGCCATCACGAGTGGGAATTCTGGGTCATTTTGTGCGATACTTATGACGTGCACTGTATGTATTAAGGTACGCAGGGAACTTGATGGTCTCAACAGTGATGCAGAGAATGGTTCGCATGACCTTGACATTGTCCTCGAGGAATACTTCAGCGATGACGAACAGACAGATGACAAAGATGTCGAAGAGGAAGAGGAACACGTTACCAAGGTAATTCTGTCATTACGTAACACGGCCACCAGAACTATACCTCAACTCTGGATATACCTCTCTATCAAGGCTCGGTTAACTCACTGTACTGGGCCGATCATTGTATTATTTAGTACAGGAAGATAATTCTCATATTGAGTTGTATTGGTATTGTGTGTTGTATGTATAGCTCTCGAGCGTTTAGTCTGAAACTGGATTTCCCATCAACTCTAAAGTTAAGGTTAGGACTTTATTGACTGTACTATTCAAATATCCAAAAATGCATTTTAACTCTGTACAAGTATACATTTTCTGAAAGTAAAAAACCCTGTACAATTTGATTTTTAACTTTATACAAATCTCTCATTAATTGGGTCTCGTGACCATGTCTTTCAGTTAAATTTAGCAAGAAGAAAAAGGTACACACTTAGCTAAATGATGGCTTCAGTTACATGACCGAATTTCATGTGATATGAATTTTCATGACGAAATCTGAAAAACACAGTTTTTAAAATTTTCAGTTCATTTTGGCATGGTGCAGCTTTTGGTTTTTTCAGAAAAATCACTTAATATTATTTTTCATAACCCCTCGTGGAGAAGTGGAACATTGTAAAAGCAATTCCTAACAGTTTTTTTGAGCCTAGTGCATAAAGCATAGCCTCTGAATCCGATGACCCATTTCTGAGTTATGATGCTCCAAATTTGGCCAAATATGGACATTTTTATGGGGTGCACCATAAACTTAAATGATTTGTACAAAAATATTGTTGATGAAAAATTATCGATTTCAATCTTCATTATTTTACTTGTTTGAAGTGTTCCATGATTCAGTTGAAAGAATCACGTGTATAAATTATTGGTTAGTTAGTTATTTACTAGTGAGCTGATGGTCCACATTATCAATGGTCGCGTGCCTGGTCTCAGATAAGATGGTGGCAGACTCGTTATTACAAAATATCGCTACATTTTTTTTGTCCACGTATGTATGTATGTATGTGTGCATCATCATCTCTGTCTAGTCGTCCAGGCATCTGTACTTCCTAAACTCATTGGCGGATCTTCGTGAACTATATTCTTGTCATTGGACCTTGATTAATCTGCCTGCATGCTCATAAAATTCCAAGATACCATTGTCTCAGTTGCAACAGGGCTATTATCTTCATAAAGTGGATCCCTAGGGTCTGTTTTATCAAAGGTTGGAAGTCTGGCCTTGGCTGAGATGATTGTACATGTGTCTTCAATGTTTTTGGCAACCAATTCATTACACTGATTTTATCTCAGACAACACTTCAGCAGTTGTTCGGAGCTTTTTTGGAAAAGTCTTTGATTTTGTTACGTGATCGTGCTTTTCTTTAATTGCTTTTATCAATTCTTCAAGGAAGTTACTCAGCAACGTAATTAGGTTATGAAATATGTAAAAAAACTCAAAAATACTTCTATTGCCACAGGTCCTTGGTCGAGGGGGTCGTAGGTCATGGTCGAGGGAGTCGTGGGTCGAGGGGTCGTGAGTCGAGGGGGTTTTAGAACAATCTACGCTTCTGTCTGTTGCAATGTTTCATTCATCAAAAAAACGTAGCGTTGCCTTTGAAAAGAATGAGGCCACGTCTGCCTTAGCTATGACCGGATAAGACGTCCTCTTGTCAAATTTTATTTGCTTTACCATTCTCCAACATTATATTTACACTTATCATAGATCTACTTCTGTAGTCGGACACACTCCCAGCTGACTCAGTTTGTGCGTGAAGTGAAGAAGAGCCCATTTGGTGGAGATACTCGTGTAGTCTCCATTGGATCGCGACAGGTGAGTGCTCTTCAAGAGTGGGGTACAAAAAAGGGGTGTTGGAAAGCTTCCTGCGATGGACTACCGTGTCATCCAGGTAGTGGCAAAAGACTCCCATCTGCTTACGCATACAGATCCTCTTGCTTTCTAGATTTTGATGGAGTTAGATAATAGGCTTGCAG
This sequence comes from Phoronis australis, assembly GCA_002633005.1. Taxonomy (NCBI): domain Eukaryota; kingdom Metazoa; phylum Phoronida; family Phoronidae; genus Phoronis; species Phoronis australis. The sequence continues at coordinate 235,894 of NMRA01000016.1, forward strand.
TAGAGCTGGTGCAATCTATTCAGTACAAGTCTTGTGTTCAGGCTGGCTGTCAACTGGGCTCTTGTGTTCTGGCTACTACAGGGTATCATCTGAGGTTATTGGGCCTGGTTTGAGAGGGCCTTTCATACCAAGGTCAAAGCCAAGTATTTTGGGGGAGTGCTGTTCTATACGAACCACTAGTTTGGGTATTGGCTCAAAGTTAAAGGCGCAGTTAACTTGGCAATAGTCAATGCCAATAATGTCTCAAGATGTTGTATTTTTTAAAATTCAAATATTAGCATTTTATCTGATTTATTATCCATCCATCTATGCAATGCTTCAACTTTAAAAAATCACCTTGACGAAACTTTTTCGGAAAGTCGTCTTACAATAACTTGGGTGACCCATGCATCCATTACGTATCTCTTGTCTTGTTTCAAGTCTAGACAACAGTGGTTTCCAATCTAGATATATCAATCTAGTCCGTTGTGAAGTGGTTGTAATCTCTGTTGTCCACGTCACAACTCACATGCAAATCTCTACCACGATGAATATATTTAAAAGGTGAACACATCTGTCCCAAAATACTGGTCAACAAATCAAATCCAGTTAATACATCGTGTTTGAAAAACTGTTTGTGTAGGCATGGAGTTTATCCGGCACATTTGTCTTGCAGTTCTTTCTATTCTTGACATCCTTTGTTTGCAAATGCCTTGTGAAAAGTATCTTCAAAAATGCTCGATCGTGAACTTGCAACTCGGATCGACACTGTTTTTTCAAACAGTCCTGTTTACCTTGTACATGGACTCAGTTACTTGGCTTATTTCAATATTTCAATACGTTGGAGATTGTTCGCTATGACTGGTTTATACAAAATGTCCAACGTTATTTACTGCGAGGAAACCTTGTCAAGAAATAACAGGTGTCGCATATGTGTATGGATTCATTAATAGATGAATCATATTTGTATTTGAGTCCACACATTAAATATTACCAGCCCATCTTAAATAAAAGTGCTGATTTTCTGTTAATTAAAACTGACGTGCTACGATTAGGTGATACTCGATTGCACAGCTCTGAGCTGTCAGTAACACTTGTGGTTAGATATCTGATATAAAAGAGCGACCCTTGGAGATAGTATTAATTGGTTACCTTCATTATGAAATGTCACAGATTTTTTAAATAATTATTATTATTCGTGTATTATTGAAGTCCTTTTTCATCGCTGAAACAAGAATGCAAGTGTTATACTGCGCTATTCAAGAGCCACGTATTTTGTGTCATATTCTTACAGATTTTTAGAGGAATCATTTAAGGTCGGTGCATGATTTATTTTGAAATACTGCTTGACATCAACTTTTGTTTTCAGAACATGTGTGTTAATGACACTGTCAAAAAGTTGGGGTCATTGAGTTTGATAAATGATCGTTGCCTGGAGATGCAAAAATCAAAATCAGGTGAGTCTGTTTTGTAGAGTGCTTCTTTGTAGGTTCAAAAGACTTGCGATCCATTTACACAATAATGTAGTTTTCAAAAATATATTGTCTGGCACTGCAAGTAATTCACTTTTTAGTGGTCTACTCTTATTGTATGGATTGAACTAAATGTATATCAGTGATCATTAAAGGTGTATTGTTATTATAATGTTTTTTAACAAATTTGAACATTTATCAAGCACAAAATATTAAATAATAAAATGTTGCAATAGAATGGCTGGATATTTTGAAATGGCTTCACTATCGATGGCAGTAATGGGATGGGAAGAATTATGATATTACAATCTGTTATTGGGGAACTTGAAATTCACAAGAAATATTGACCATGCACCATGATAAAGGGTTTTGTTCTATAAAATTGTGAACGCGAATACATGAATTGATCCTGTAGCGAAAATTGTCGTATGTTCAGTGTTAGCAAACATATTCAGATGCACAGTACATTCTAACAATACATTTGGGTTGTGTTGTTGTTAGAAGGTATTCTCTCAACCGTATTCCCTTCTTGGTTCCAAATACCACTGCTCATCCACGGTTTCAGTCCTGTCAGTTACTTGGTGCACACAACACATGTAAGTTCACGTCCTTGCACATAGTTTGGACATGGTAGTGAACCACACTGCGCCTCCACAATGTAGAACAGTGCTCCGTTGTCATCACTAGTGCCAGAGGGCGCCACCTCCGGTGCCCCATCCATGCAGTCGAACGAGGAGCGTTGATGGTTGAAACGCTCCGCGGTGAGGTATCCATTGTATTCCATTGTCCACGATGCGGGACATTCTTTGCGGGCGGGGATCATGACGAGTGAGGCCCGCGGTGCATGACACACAACACATGGTACGTCTTGATCGTGTAAACTGCTTCCCTTAGTGTTAGCGTTTGAGAAGATTTTTGTGTCATATGTCTGATACTCAGCTCCAAATATGTACGCCATTACGGTAGATTTCTTCAGCCCATCTTCATATGTGCCCCATTGTGGATTTTGAGGAAGACACAGCTTGTTGGCCCCACCTCCAGAGTGACTGTAGTGGGAACCAGCTGCGATTCCCTCATAAACAATTTTGGCTGTAGATGGACACGTGGTTCGTCCCCATCTCACGTACACTGATCCACCTGTCCCATTGTTATTTTCTGTCGTCTTCACTGTCCCAGTTTGACTTTTGAAATGTTGCAGAATGTCTCGCAGTTCTTCACCTGTTATCCCATCATATCCTGGCGGTCCCTGGGGTCCGTCCCTACCGTCGCGTCCGTCTTTCCCATCACGCCCAGGAAGCCCTTGGAGACAAGATGTTAGTTGAACCTCGTTGGCACCTGCAGTCCGTTTGACCCGTGCCACAGTTTGGTCCCCGCTCTTTCTGTATGTGGTCTTGTTGCTACCATCTCCCACCTCTACTGTGTATGACGGTGCCTTTTGAGCCCTCATCCAATGGTGAGTTGCTTTGATCTGTCGCCCATGATCCTTCACCTCCTTGTGCAAGATGTGTTCCCTGTGTCTGACTCGGTGTGTTTCTGCCTTCATGTCGATCACCTCTTGTCTCAACAGTCTCACTTCATTCAGCAGGTGGATGACCATCGCAGCACTAGCCACACTGACCACCAGCACTACCAACAGGCTGACCACCAACAGTACTCTGCTACCATTGCAGCCTCTGCTTGACTGTCCCTCTTGGTATTTTTGACTAGCACCCATCTCCAACTCACTGTACTTCCACTGGACACATTTGAATGTCTTATCACTTGGTGTCTGTACTTTTGAAGCATATTCCATTGCTTGTTCAGGGAGGGAGGCAAGGGGGGCTGGGTTTGTTTTTGTTACAACAGCATTCTCTTAAGGAACCTACCATTAGCTGTACAAGGGACATGGACATGTGCTAGTGCCATGTTATCATCAAGCGTTATTAAGGTCTTAGAAAACGTCTTTTACTTGCAATTCTAATGCAGTTACTTTCACCTGTGTTGGGAGGGTATGTAATACTATTAGTTATATTTTATCAATCGTAATTATCAGAACCCCTCTGTGTACAGAAGTAAACAGGATTGACCTATCATCTGTTTTGTTTGTATTCAAAGTACAGTTTTGTATTGGAATTCCTGGATTGATAGCAGGTCATATTTGACTGTGGATACTTTTGCAAGCTGCATTGACCTAAACCAACAGAAAACATTTAATTAGACTAAGTGTAAACATGTTTAACAAAAACCCCGCCGGAGCACTTTTAAGACATTGCCACCATCTACAAGTAAACAGCACTTGGCTGAGATTTGCAAATTAGCCAATTTGAAAATGATTCTCTATTCTCTTAGTTTACCTGAGGTAGTTTGAGTCACTGAGTCACTTGAATTTTGTTTGTTATGGCCATATGTTGTTTTAATAATAACACGTCAATGGCATATTTTTTGTTTGTTCACAACCTTACTATTTACCGTAAGCGAGGACGAGGACGTTCATTTGAGATTACAGTCAATAAAGTCGAGTGTTTAATTTACTGTTTGTGTCATATGACTGCATAGTATGACCTCTAGCTGGCCTCAAGTCTCCACAGTCTTTGTGAAATTTAATTGCCATGTTCTGATCTCAAGCAGTTTGAGGCGCACAGGTAATGGAAAAATGGAATTAAAAAACTGTGTTAATAAAAAACTTATCAACAAACAAAATAGCACTTGTGGTGTATCTTAAAATTTACTGTATGTAATGTATCCTGTTACATTATTTGGTGAACATAATAAAGTACCATTCTTTTTGATAATACTAGAGTAAAGATTTTTTTTTTTTTTTAAAGTATAGGTTTGTTTCCAATTTGTATAGTTTCTTTTAGGTCACAGTTGACTTACGTTTATTGTACTTATTCCTTGTAGAGCGCATAGTTTGAAAAATAAGTTACAGTAATAATACTAGAAGTAATACTTGGAATGAAAATATTAGTTATAATTACAACAGGTAATGGATAATATCATTAATTCTGGTAAACTGCTTGATGGGTATTTATAAATACATTTATGGAAATTCACTGTAGTTTCCTCTCTCTGTACTGGGGAATGATATCTGACTAGTTCCTGCGAATATTGCAGTGCCCTCTGTCAGTGTTCCTGGGCCCAACCATGTGGCCTGCGCACGTCTGATGCATCGCAAATGACTTCAGACCACCTGCACTATTTTTTTTTTTTAAATTTCAGTGATCTTGGAAAACAACAGCGGGGCTCTGGATCATTAGTGGGACCATTTTGATCTAACACCACCTTATTCACAAAGGCTGTGTGGACAAAAACGAAGAATCCATCCCAGAATAGACTTAGTGGTGTCAGATTTCATTTTTTTGACTCATGGTCCAGGGCCCTGGTACACCTCTCCAGGAACAACACAGATGGTGGTGTAATTTTCACGGAAATCAGTGTCGTCATTCGCCAGTAGTTGCTAGTCGATTCTGCAATTTCACAGAGAAATTGTATTGAATTTGGAGAGGTTTTAATTTAACCACGATAATACTGGCAAAGTTAATATATTATGTGGACACACCTTGAGTTCAGCCATGAGATCTTGGTAATCAAACACAAGCTTAGTTGAGCCACCCCACATCATTTTTTCAGAGTCTAAAAATGAGGCCAAGAAAAGGAAAACAGTGGGTGCATGTCCTTATTATAAACAAGACACAATGAATGAATTAAAGGACCAACTTTTGGTGAGTAATCTGTGAACGTATCATCACAGTAAAGCTTCTCCAATTCGGGACGGTGAAAATTTTTAATTTTAATTTTAATTAAAATTGTTTTGCTAAAGGCTTGCCCCAAATTCTAGAAATAGACAATTATAGCTATCCCAAATTCAAGAAGCACTAGAAAGACAGCAAATTATCCACTCTGTAGATTGAAAACACATTGTCTGAAATTTTAGAAATCGATATCTCCAAAATAGTCCTTTTCCAAATTCCAGAATCTAAATCTATTTTTGGGTGAGTTTCCATGTACCCAATTTTGTAGATTTTTACCGTTATTTGCTGCAGGGGTTTTAAGGTTACTTGTCCCAGTTGGCGTGTGTAACTAACCACAGCTTAACAAAAGTCTTATGGCCTTGGCTGTGAAAGTACTTGTTATATTACTCACTATGGGTTTTGAATATGTCAGCCTGGAATGAAACGCTATGAGTTAGGATCTTACTCAAAGTGTAATGCGTGTCTCTAACATTTGTATGGTTCCTGGCAAAGTTGTTGAAAATAACGAGAATTACCCCAGTCCTTGGCAGCTTATAAAGAAATGTGTGTTGATTGACTTGTTCAATCAAACTTTACCATTGGTTTGTTAAATATGTGATCCACATTGTGTAACAGTTCAACAATCATTCTGCTAAAATTGTCATTTTTTGTATTTCATGGACTGACTACCTTACATATATGTAAACAAATTTCGACAGGCCTTCACTACAAACCATGCAAATAACTAAAAATTCCTGTATGTTCATTCTTGTTGAGAAGTCGGATGGCATAAAAGTTCTCAATTTTCTCCATTTTTTATGGTAAATAGGTTAAGATTTACCGTGAAAAGATGTTATTTGCCTTTGCTTATTCAACTACCAGTTGACTGGCAATGATATTGATATTGATATGATGTCCTTGTCACATGCACAGGTGGATATCCAAGACATAGAGGAGTTGTCCACCGTGGGTAAGCAGATGAAAGCCTGCCCCTATTACAGTACACGTTATGCAATACCAGAGGCACAGGTGAGATATTTTTGTACAGGTGTGAAATCAAACTTCTTTTTATTCACACAAATCTCGTTGTACAGTGGAGAACAAACTTGTTCGGTAAACAAAGAGCATTCCAAAAACCAAATCCATCCACGAAACTTTAATAACTGTTTTAAAGACACGTTAGGAAGTTATATTAAGGCGAAGCTGCTGTGAATTCTCTTTCCTTGATACAAAATTGGTTGAGACCACTTGCAATTATGAAGTGGCTCTCAACTTGTTCCTGATCCAAATTAGTGGGGCTTGGAAAGAACCCCTTGTATATTGCCAGTGCTTTAGACTAGGTTCGATAAGTCGATTTGTCATGGTGCATCGTCTTATGTTGAGATTCCTTGTCCAGAATTCACTTCTTGTCTGCACAATTAACACATTTTATTTTGGCACATGGTCTAAATCTAGTAGTTCAACAGAGCACTGGTTTGTAGCCACTTTTATTATGTGCTTCTGTTGCCTGGATGACTTGTGACTGTCAATGGTACTAGCAGCTGGGATGGCTTTTCCAAGAGAGAAAAGAGACTGGCCGTTTCAACCTCAGCTAAAGGAAAAATTTCAGTATCTGGCTCTTAAATTTCATTAAAACCTACAGGTTGCTAATTTAGTTCGATAAATATTCTGTCATAAATCAAGATCACTGTTTATTTCTGTCTATTTTGATCATAAATGTCTCACTGACTGTCGGCAAGTGCTGGCAGAAATGCATTTTGGGAAATATATAACTGTCTCATGACGTCAGTTTGACCTGTCATACGGAATTCCGCATATGGTGAGTGTCAGTCTCACAAATTTGGACGCCCCACTTTTAAAATCCCAGATGAGTACCTGTCAATGAGTATATAATTTTAAATTAAGACTGTACATTCACGTGTATCTCTTTCAGTTAGTAGTTCTGCCCTACAATACGCTGCTTCATAAGTCGACACGTGAGGCATGCGGCATCAAGCTAGCTGGTAACGTGGTGGTCATTGATGAAGCACACAATCTACTGGAAACTATTAACAGTGTATATAGTGTGCAGATCAGTGGAGCCGAGGTGAGGGGGCACTGCAAGTGCCTGGGGGGTGTTAATGTGGTTGTCACTGATAGCACAGAATTAGTTGAGTTGAGCTGAGGTGAGGGGGTGCTGTACTGCTATGGGACAGAGGGGTTAAAGTAGCGATCGACCAGGAGTGTGCTCTCCCAAACAAATTGTTTATTTCGAACACTTAACAGTTTAAATTTGATCTCAAATTGCTCTTTAATACTAAGCTTAGAAGTCAACTATGGGCTTGTGAAAAGCTGGTTCGACTTTTGTTATTGGTTAAATCACGGCTCAATAAGTTTAGTCTTGACCCAGTATTGACCTTGACCTCTGGCAATAACAAGCTGTCAGGTGCTCCCAGGAGTCGTTTCAAATTTGAATAAGTTGAGACCATCAGTTAAAGTATTAAATCAAAAGAACGTGGACATGAGAACAAAGTGAAACTGTTCAGATTGACTTCTAACTCTAGTTGTGATACCATATGGTAGTCTCATGTGAGCTGCATTGCTTTGAAATCCATTGTATGGCTTCCATGTTGTCGCATCATTTTCTGCTAAGGGAAAATGTTATGCCTGTGTAACGTGTATTTGAGATCTGAAATTAATGCGCATTCCAGACCACTATATTCATGTGCCTGTGAATATCATATTTGCATAAAACCTTGCATAGCCTGCCATCAGTTACTTATACGTGACACTAGTGGTCTCACTAACAATGCGAATAAATATAAATGCCATTAATGTGCTGCACTAGGAATAATTCATTCAATAAACAGACCAATTATAGTTATTTTATTTTATTGTGTATTCATTAGTATTTATGCCGTGTAAGATAGTATTTTTCATTGTTTAACCAGCCCTGTAAACCAAACATGTGGTCGGAATGATTTTATTTGTCATCGATATTGGTCTAATTTACTACGTGTGCGCAAATCACATGTGACATGCGTCCATAGGTAACAAGAGCCCACAGTCAACTGGTGCAATATGAGGAGAAATACAGGAGTCGACTTAAAGCCAAGAATCTCATGTACATCAAGCAGCTGGTGTTTGTACTCAAGTCTTTGTTGATGTGTCTAGGAGGCAGGCCTGGGGTGGCGGCTGATGAACAGCACAATGATACAGAAGGTGGGTTCACTCTGCATATAGACACATGTAGGATCATTAGAATGATCTTTTTAGATTGAAAAGCAAAACAAAAGGTCTTGAGAATATGACAAGTGATGAAAATTGAAGGACGAGGGCGTAAAGGAGCGGAGGTAGGGGGAACGACTGATTGTACACGTCACGTGACAGAGTAGAGTCTGACATAACATCCAAACTGTTTGGAAGCATAAAAATATGAATGTTATATTTTCTATGGTTTGTTGTGAGGTTTTTCCACATTCTCTATATTCCTCAAAGAACAACAGAACGATTTGTCTTGAAAAAGAAATGAATGGGCAATGGTCATCATGTGTTTAATCTTCAATGACAAAAACGAGCCATACTCAAGTTAGCCATGAGTTGTGTGTTGTTTGCAATTTTATTTTGACCACAAGTACTAGTTTTGACCCAACCAGGCATAGATGCACCATGCTTGGTGTAAAAGTTGCACGAATAAACCTTTAGTGTTTTTGGAAAGATTTTGTATCTGATGATCTCCATGAAGTTGCAACACAGAGTTTCAAAAAGTACATTTAGTTTCTGCGCAATACAGCAAAAAATGAAACTTTGTTTTTTAGTTTTCTGATATTCTGTACATTTGTCATGAAACATGCTTTAACTAGTCTTTGAGTATGGGTATCTAACGTACATCTCATTTGAAATATGTATTAAATGGCAATTGGTTTTGTTCGAAAGTGAAAAATTCTTATCGTAGACCTGTTAAGTTTCATCACAAATCTTTCTCTTTAATGTGGTTGTTCAGTTTTTCAAGTATGCACTGCAACCCACCCAAGGCATGGGTTGTATATGGCACTATCTTTTGACTATTTTCAGTGCAAGACAATCGGACAAAATACCGTTTTCCCGTCATGATGGCTAATTCAAAAATACCAGGATGTAACTATTAGGGAAGCAGAATAGCTAAGTCTCCTTACTAAACTTTCCTGTTAATTCTCCTTCATTCTCGATCATCAGGGGAGACAACTCTGACAATGAATATGGCTTCTGGCAGCCATGATGGATGGGAATTTTGGGTCACACTGAATACATTTGACTTGCACTGTATTTCTTGTACTTACAGATGCTGTCCTGTGGACTATAAACGACTTCCTGTTTAAGTGTCAGATAGACAACCTCAACATGTTCAAGCTGATCAAGTATTGTGAGAAAAGTCAAATCTCTAGGAAGGTTAGTCTTGTGATGCTGTGGCCCGCTTTATCAAACGTTGTAAACCTGCTCATAAGCAACATATTGCAAACATGGCGCTGCGTTTTTTAGAAAAACTAAAATGTTACAATGGACGTTAAGTTGATAATTGTTTATTTACCACGAAATCTGTTAATGATATGGGTGCAAATTGGAATCTAACGTATAACCATCTTTAATAGCTAAGACCGGGTTTAAATCCTTTAATGTAATTTAGCCACGGACACCAGGAGTGGATTCTCTAGAGTTTGATGCGTGAATCTCAAGGAGCGCATTAGTTTGATCATTCCTTGCTTATGAAGCGGATTAAATGTACAATTTTATCCCATAAACAACCTTCTGTCTGAATGTTTTGTCTTTGCAGCATTTATATCTGAATGTCTTATGACATTTTAATATATGCAAGATACTGACTAGGCACCTTACGTTGCTATTGTTTCAGCTCCAGGGTTTTGTTGAAAAATACAACCCTAGTGTAGAAATCAAAGTTGAAACGAAGGTCAATGAAACTTCGCGTTCACGCATCACCCAATTCCTGTCAGAAATCACATCCAACAATGACAAGTCCTGTGTCACGCCAGCTGCGCCTGCTTGTGACGCACCCGAGGAAGACAACCAGTGTATGAGGTCCCCTCTCATGCACATAGAGGGATTCATTGAGGCTCTCACTAATGCTGACAAGGATGGCCGGATTGTTATTTGTAAACAAGGTAACTTCCTGTGTTTTGTGGGTTTAGAGAGATGAGCTGAAGAGGGCACTGTGTGCTTTAGTAGCAGAGTGTATCTAAAGATGGTGTGTTCATATCCCACTTGACCTCACAGCCGAACTTTTGAATTGGTTTTATTTGTTCTCTAAATGATTGTATTGCAGCTGTAAATTATCATTGGTAAAAAATTGTATAAATCTATTATGTAATGTATGGGTGTACTTTGAAAACAAGTTTTACAATATGCAAGATTTTAAATATGTAATGTATATGTAGAATATGTATTATTGAAATAACGTTCATGCACAGCTTTGTTCTGTGCAGAAATTTTTTCTATAAATGGGAAAACGGTTAACTATTGTATGACTCAATGTGCATTAGATGATGTGCCAAATAAAATGACTTCGAATGCTTCATTTTAGTTGCAATTCAACCTTTACCGTGCCTGTGAGACAAATTTTCAATATTTTTAACTAATTTTTGGGCCAGCATAGTGATTTAGTCAGACTTGAAGTGATTAGGTTTTCACTTGACATTAGATTCTCTTATATTTACATTGCAGGTCTTGTAAGTCGCAGCAGTCTCAAGTTTGTATTGTTGAACCCTGCTGTTCATTTTGCTGACATACTCCATCAGGCACGGGCTGTCATCGTTGCCGGGGGAACCATGCAGCCTGTGAGTACTCAACTACTCAAGAGAGACATTGGGTTGTCCACAAAATGAGAAAACAAAATTGCAGTTGAGACGGTGTTATCAATTTAGAATCACAGGCAATTCAAAGTGTGATCCCGTAGACTTCTGACTGTTTCTGAGTTCATGTTGTAAAAATAGAAGAAAAATACTTACCCTTAACTCTTACTTTATGACTAAAACATTCAATCAAAATGACCAATCGAGTCAACTTACAAGTTTGTACTATAATTAGGCGACATGATTGGTTAAGTTGCGAGTTTGATTCTGAGTCAATTCTGAGTTCACATATTGGATGCTGTTCCCAGGTGTTGCATTTCAAAGGTCTGTCAACACTATGTTTCAACAAGGTTGACTTAATCCGAAGTTGCTATATTCCAACACTTGGTTCTTCATTTGAAACACTGTGTTACATTTGGTGCAATTCTATTGGAAGACAAATTCTGCCAGCATGTGTTTGTTGACTATAGTTTTCTGTGCCATATGCCAATCTCGAGTATAAATTATCTGACAAGCTCTTTCACTGTTGATTGTTTTAGGTTTCAGAGTTCAAGGACCAGCTGTTCATTGCCTCGGGTATCAAACCTGACAGAATCCTGGAATACTCATGCGGTCAGTTTTTGTAAATCGGCATTACGGTTCATGCCAAAAGTAGTTGGAGATTACTTGTTATGGGGAAACATGTCCTGCCATAAATCCATCATGATGCGTCATTCCAGCTTCGTACAGTACAAACCAAAAGTATTTGACAGACAAAATGACCTGGAATTCTCCATCATGGCAGCTGGACGGAAGCTGAATTTGTCGTCAGAGTAGTCTCCCCTGATGACCGAAATTGAAGGGAAATAGAGAGGAAAGTTGGTGTTTAGGTGGCTAAGTCATTCAATCCGTAATTAGAATTTTGCCTCAAAAATTTTCGTTATTAACAGAATCAATTGCCATGATAAAAAAGGGAATTTTGTCTGATTACTTTTTACTCTGATGATGAATCGTAATATCTAATATGAATTTTGCTATACGTGTTCTATTTGAAGAGAATATCCCTGATATTGCTTTTGTGACGAGGTTGAGTACTGTGGGGTCCCTTGGTGACAATTTAGACTTTCCTTGTGCATGGATCTATCAGGTTCCTTGATGGATGTTCACGAAATTTGGCGCATAAGTTTCTGTCAATGAGGAGACAGCCCTTGCCTTGTCTCAGATGAATTTGACTCATTTTCTGCCCCCTAGTGGCCTTTATTACATAGTACTAATATTAAACACCTCTTAGATGCAGTTTTTTGTGCAGTCATTGGCACATTTCAATGCTTTGTGTTGCTTGTGTTTGGTTATTATGAGAACATGTTCAATGCAAACTTCATATAAGGTATCTGTCTTGGATACTCCATTATTTTAGCTTAATAAAAATACAATTACCTGACAGTAGGGTACCCTGTATAATACTATCACACCCACCTCTCACCCTAACCTATCTTCAGGTCATGTGATTCCACCCGACCATCTCTTGCCCATCTCATTATCAACTGGGCCTACTGGAGTCAAGCTGGACTTTACATATCAGTCAAGGAAAGACAAGAACACAGTAAGAGACTGTTTGTGTGTGACTGCTGTAAGAGATTCTAAATGGCCTGCTAAGCAGCTACCACTAGTTTTTACATGGGTCATCGTCACAATGTGTGATTGATTTAAAATTTGCTCTGATTGAAAGGGAAACCTGCGTTCATTATATTCATACCAGTCCTCCCTTGATTTGAAATGTTTTCAATGTTTAACTCTTCCCCGAGTTGATAAAAGATCAGTGGAGTTGCAGTTGATCCATGAACTACTCTAGCTTTATTTTATAAAGTTTAGTTTTGTAAGCACTGTGTGTTGTAAGATCATCACCTATGCATGGTGGTGACCTCTACTGGCACTTTTCTGTCGTCCTTGCTTTTTATTTAATTTGGAAGAATTCAGTTGTATTGTTGCCACTACTTCGTTGATGATAAACTCATCACCTAGGCAACACAATGCAGACCAAGTAAATATCTACCTGTTGTCACTTCCGTATTCATTTTAGCCTAAGTAGCTCTGCTGACAATCTCTCCTGTGATGAGGTCATCGCCTAGGCAATGCAACGACTCTGCTCATTTCTGTCCATTATCACCTTTCGTTCGTTTTAGCTAGATGAGCTTGGTCGTGTGATGACCAATGTCTGCTGCACTGTTCCTGCCGGGGTCGTGTGTTTTGTACCATCCTACGACTATGCCCAGACTGTGTATACCTACTGGGAGTCAACGGGCTTCATCAACCGCATGTCAGCAAAGAAAAAGGTATGATCGTAGCCTCTGAGATATTATGCAGCTCGTGTCACAAACATGCTAGGCGCTTCTGGACTTGGCTACGTTGTGGGTGGCCATGTAAATTTGCCCAAACATACATGTAGGAAATTCATGTTTTCATCCCCCAACCACCTTCAAGTTCATCCTGTCACCACCAGTTTAACCCCCAGTTTCACTGCTGGGGTTATCTCGTTCGTGTTCCAGTTCTGCTGCCTTGGTGGCGTTTAATAGCAAAGCAATTTGTATTTGGTGTCATTTTAAAATGTTTTGCAATATAATCCTGAGCTACCGATTTTGTTGAATTCTGAGATACGATCAAGGAACTACTTTTCTGTATCAAACGCATGTTTGATATGAAAGTCTGAAAGAAATGCAACCGTGAAATGCAGTTCAGCTATGTTAAGTCATGCTTTGTCCTTTTTCAAATATTTTTGCTTATCACTTATCTTGATACAATAACCACTGGTAGAATCATATACATCTATTAAAAGAATACCACACCCGGTTTTGGCCTATTAACAAATATTAAAAATGACTTTCCCATCCAGTTCACTGAAACAAAATGATGCTCCATAACTCTCGACAACCTTTAAAAGTTAGGAGGAAAATTTGAAAACTCCTTTCAATATACGCGAGCAAGCCCGACCTACGCTTTTAGCGACTTAACGGCAACTGTCGGAAAAGACCACCCACCAAGGACTGCAATATCCAATTTGTGAGATTAGAAGTACGAGTTTTTAAGTCGATTCCTACCTTTATATTTCGAGATTGACGCCAATGATGTATTAGCAGGTGACAGAATGAGGATTGGTTGAATTCGTCAAAATGGGGCTTAGTATCCTTTTAACAAGAACTTGTCTTGCTGCTTAAGATATTTAGGGAACCCAAGAAATAATAGAATAATCACTGTTACAATCATATACTTGGTGTAACATGAATTTGTCTCATTTTATGTCCGATATTTACACTTGTACATTCATATACATGATGTCTTTTTAGATATTTAGGGAACCAAAGAAATCAAGTCAAGTTGATAAGATTCTTCTAGATTACGCCAGAGAAATTCAAGTAAGTTTATTGTGTGTGATGTTTTCATAAACCTTGGCAATGTTAAGGGCCATCCAAACCTATTTAGTATTGTACATCACAAGATCAGAGTGGAATCCATTATCCTTAATGTATACTGGTAATATATCGACTGCAACCATTTTCTGAACAAAGAATGATTAATAAAGCATCAACATATACCAAAACTTACCGAGGAATATCTTGTAATTCTAAGTGTCCAAAAAGGTAAATTTCTGCCTGAAATTAATGTTTTCTGTAACAGTTGTTATTTGTACAATCTTGTTTTTATTGGTTCTTTCAGAGGCCGGATAGCTCTGGTGCCTTACTGCTGTGTGTTGTTGGTGGAAAAATGAGTGAAGGGATCAACTTTTCGGATGATTTAGGACGGTCGGTTGATACCAACATACATGGCTTATGGTTATAGCTAACTTCATTAAATGTTCCTGATAATTCTTTTTCATTCTTGGTCTCATTATGATGGGAAAATTTGGGTCATTTTGTGTGAATACTTTTGGTTTGCGCTATAGCTGGCGGTCATTAAGTATGAATTTGAAAACTTATTAACTGAATGTTATTTGCAGCGGTTTGCTCGTAGAAATAAAAGCAGCGTCGTGTTTGCAATAATGCACCTACAACTATCTTAGCGATGACTTGGTACACAAACTTTAATTATACAAGCACCTATGTTATAATTGCAGTTTAGATTGTGACTTAGAAGGAAATGTCCTTTCAAATGTTCTTTATTGATCTTTGGTAAGCCTCGAATGTGAAATTGTTGAAATTATGCAAAGTTTTTGTATACTTTATTTGTTCAATTTTTTGTTACAGTTGTGTTGTCATGATTGGCCTACCTTATCCAAACATCCACTCTCCAGAACTGAAGGAGAAAATGGACTATCTCAATAAAAATGTGGTACGATGACTCTTAAACAAACTTTATATTGCTACGTATATTTCGTTATTATTTAAATATCGAAACAGGGCGTCTTAAAGATATTAAAAAGATATCCCAAAATGTGAATTACCAGGATGTGATTTTAATGGGAGTTGAGGTTTGTCCTATTCCAGGAATTCCGAAGTTTGTTATGCAATGTAAAAAAGTTTAGAAAAAATTCCACAGTTGACTCTCATTGTAGGAACCAAAAAGTTTTTTTTGAGTTTTGACCCCTACAAAAAATAGTTATCTCCTGTGCAGGTATGCAATTGTTTTCAACAAAGTTTAACGGGTCATGGTGGAGTATGATATTAAGAACTGTTTCTATATTTTATGTTGTGGATTTAGCGTTCGATTTGAATGTAAAATGTAGCAGATGAATAAGGGCTTATGATTCAGCTGTGCAGAGTTTGACAAATCATTTGCCATCTCGACTGAAATCAACTGTGGCATTTTTCCTAACCGCTGTGACATGTGAAAGAAGCTTCGGGTTTCCTGGAATACAAGTAACACCAATTGTTCCGGGTAAAATCATTTTCAGGTATTCATATTATTCCGAGTATTTTCTTAACATTCTTGGGAAACCGTCTGTTTGCACGTGTGCTTTAGTCTGTGTGATAGCTCGATCTTAACCCCAGTGATACTGTAACTAAACTGGACTGCGCTTCCATGCAAATCCTTACATTGCAGTGTTTTGTAAAATGTCTTATTGAAACATGGTGAAATCAATGGGATTACCTGCCGACTTGCTAACCGCCTTTTCCTTCCCACTATGTGGCTATTTTGTTATTTTCTCATTGTCATGATATTGTTTGCAGGCCCGAGGCCCTGATGGTAAATTACCTGGTCAAGTGTATTATGAGAACATTTGTATGAAGTCCGTCAACCAGTCAATAGGTGAGTGTAGTCAAGTCTTGCTATGTGCTGATTTAGAAACTGTAAATCAACTAGTCAATAGGTGAGTTTAGTCAAGCTTTGCTATGTGCTGATTTTGGAACTGTAGGTTTACCAGTCAATAGGTGAGTGTAGTCAAACTTTGCTATGTGCTGATTTAGAAACTGTAAATCAACTAGTCAATAGGTGAGTTTAGTCAAGCTTTGCTATGTGCTGATTTTGGAACTGTAGGTTTACCAGTCAATAGGTGAGTGTAGTCAAACTTTGCTATGTGCTGATTTAGAAACTGTAAGTTTACCAATTCAATTTAAGCTTTTGAAGATTGACAGGGGTTTCAAAGCATGTGTAGTTATCGGTTAATATGTGGCTTAAAGCTCAGTTTGGTATCCTTCTAAAAGATGATGAAACAGCTCTATGTAACTTTGGAATACATGCTATTGTTCTCGTAGTTTTGTCACCTTAGCAATGTACTTCATGCAGAAAGGTCTCGATTTTCCTTATTATGGTGCGCATCATTTGATTGATTACTGGTGTGTAATCTACTAGATATTGGCTTAGACTTGTGACCTTTCCAGGCCGTGCTATTCGTCATCGTGGTGACTATGCTTGTATACTTCTGCTGGACTATCGTTACTTGAGAGCCAGCACTGTTGCCCAGTTACCTGGCTGGATATCTAAACACTTACGCAAGGTGGACCAGTTTGGTGGCGCCATATCGGCAATAAGACAGGTAGGTATTTGGCATGACACACTGCCTTTAGTGCTTGGGTACTCGCTCCTTGATGTGATTCGTTTTAACCGAAAATTTTCCATTTCATTTCATTAACAGTTGCTAGAACATTTCGGGAATTGCATTCAATGATGCACGCATGCTGTCCGTTTGTGAGATGGCGCCATTTTGCTAAAGGTTTTCTTGAATAAGCAGATGCAGTTACTGCAAAATGGCCGCCACTGAAAGTGATGGAGCAACTAATCAGTAGGAAATCAACTCCCGCAATCCTCTCTTTTATTGAATAAGCCAAGATATCATGTCACTATTAGACACTTTCTGTGAATTGTTTTAAATCAAATTTCCACACGTATCGTATCTGATGTCACGATCACATGGTACAGGTACGACTTGGGAACTGATTTGCGTACGTTAAATATGTAACAGCCTGATACACAAGCCTAATTCTCGTATCTGATTTTTGCCTTTCTTCAAAGATATTTGAGGGAAAATTTTAGAAGCAGAATATCGTTGGAGTATGTAGAACAGGCGTATGTGTGATTATTTGAACTATGAGGTGATGTTTTGAAATGTCACTTGTTCGAACTGTCTTGATTTCGGTGATTTCTTTGCACTGCGCTGCATTAACATTCACTGAAACTGAGATACATTGTATTTATTATCTCTTATGTACGATCTCACATTACTTTTCATGATACATAACATAGCACTGAAAGTATTGTATATCCCAAATGACTTCGCTCAGTGAGCATGCCCCAAACTTGTTCCATATGTGAGAGACTAGACAATGCCATTCACATCAAGGTTACTTATACATTCTCACTCGGTAATCCTGACTGCGTTCAATCTCAATTTTCTTCTGGTTACG
This sequence comes from Phoronis australis, assembly GCA_002633005.1. Classification (NCBI taxonomy): domain Eukaryota; kingdom Metazoa; phylum Phoronida; family Phoronidae; genus Phoronis; species Phoronis australis. Next base: position 253,692 of record NMRA01000016.1, read on the forward strand.
GTTAACCACTTCCTTTCTGGCGTAACTTTCCAAGTGCCTGATGCGAAATCAGCTGTTTTATTTTAGACAACTTTCGTTCCAGTTCTTCAATGCCAAAAAGAGATAACTTAGCAACATGTTGAAGATGACTGCTTTACTGTGATGGAAGCCTGCAAGACTGATACTGTGTCTGTGTGAGTTCCGTCCTGTCTCATTGTAAGCATAGATTACGGCAATGAACAATAGGATCTCAGATTACTCGTTTCATGGTGCCTTATCAAGACAGTGATGTATCAGTTGTTTGAGACTGTAAGCTCTATTCGATAATGCATCAACTGCTGTTTCTTGTTTTGCTACACTTCAAAAAGAAGCCAATCACCCGTCTAATTATCTGCCATTGAAACCATTTTTCATTACTGTAAGTTCTGTGGCAGTAATAGACTCGTAATTAAAATTATTAAGCTACAGTTGAATCGAGTGGTTAAATCGCATTCGTATAAACCGGGTTTGTAACACACTTGCCTATAACATTCTTGTGCGGATTTGATGGGCTCAGCAATATATCCTTTCAAGACAATTTGCGACTGCAGAAATTACACAAATTTTTATATCTACATCTTAAGTTGTTTGCTCTACTCAGTGGTTCATAGGAAACACGTGATAGTTCATGTATATCCACTTGCCTTGTCAATTTGATTCACAAACTATAACTTTCCAAACCATTAATAGATCGCTCACAGCCGTCGCCTGAGTCGCGGTAATTTTTGTTTTCACCCTTAATGTGTCAATTGACTTGTGCCCTGCATCCCTTGAGCTACCAGTTGTTGAGTATTGAATTTCTGATGCCAGCATAGATTATACTACATTGGCTACCAACTCTGTATATTTTCAATGTTCGAAATCTGTGATCTTACACATAAGCGATGATGTCGTTATTTACTAGCGACACCTGGCAGATATAGCATGCTTTACTTCTGGCAAGTACGTCGTCTGCTATACTGGACATTAAAATAGATGCAAGAATTTCCCCGTCACAGTACATTAAGCGGAAGCTGAGTTTGCTATGTTTAAGGGGTGGCGCCTCGTGTAGGATGTTTCGCAAGAAAATGTCGAGTTGCAAATCTGTTGTCTGTTATCTATGATGCCAACTACTTTTTGCGACCATTTGGAATAGTGAACTTTCAAGGCATGGCGCATATGAGTGTAAGTGCATTGTAAAGTAGAACTGTGTAGAGGAACTTGTGTATGCCTATTTGTTGCTTAGTTCATATGGATGTTTTCATGGCCCATGAGACGTGTGAATGGTGAGGACATAATTATGTCTCACAACCACGACTGTACTGCATACCAACTTGGTTGCAGTGAATTTCTGTTGTGAACGCTCTGGAAATTACCCGGTATTCTCGTTTTTTGTAGCAGAGTTTGTGATTTTGATTTGTAGTGCTGTTACGCCGAAAATAACTACAGTACAGGACAAGATTAATCGGACAAAATACCGCTTCCCTTTGTGACAGATAATTATGTTTAGAGCAGAAGAGTAGCGATGTTTATTGTCATTACAGAATGGCTTAGCCACGTTTCTAGCTTTCCTGTCAATTCCTCTTTACTCTCAGTCAAGAGGGAAATCTACTCTGATGCCTTCAACTTCCATAGTCATGATGGGAATTCAGAGTCATTTTGTATGAATGCTTTTGGTGTGTAAAAGCGATGTGTCATAGGGCAAGTTTCATGGTGCTCTTGAGAAGTTTCACCGAAAATATGAATAAAGTATTGCGGTCATTTATTGAAGCATTTTGTGTAATCAATTGTTTATCTGTTGCTTGAGCAATTGTTGCAGAAATATAATTTGGAACACTTAATAACTGTGTTGTGCAATGAAATCATATGCATCACACGAGACCCAGTAAATACCACCATACCCTGGCAACATATCACAAGATCTGGACGAAAGAAATACACTTTTCATTTCTCAAGGTCGGTCAGGAGTGCCCAAATTTTCAAAATATTGTCCGATGGTAAACAACGTGAACATAGTTAAGTAACTATGATTATAGTTATTTAGTGTTACATGTGTCGTGGAAAGAAAATACGTCTGCCATATTGTGTCCTTAACTGCAATTGTCGCTGTATATTGAAAAAGTGGAACAAACTATTAGAAACAAATTTCATGTTCGTGTGTGTGGCTGAAGGCCATCTGAACACCACAGCCCTGTAAACTCTGTTGACTAAAATAAAAAAAATGCCTACACACACATGGCCTGCTCACCTGAAAAACGGTTTGAACTCTGGTGCCAGAGCCGAGTTTACGGCCCGAGCCATGTTTGCAAGTTCATACAGCAACCGTCTTTTATATTGGAGGGGTTCAACAGGACAACCAAAATCAGAAGACGAGCAAAATTTACAGAAATAACGCTCACTTTTTAAATATTATCCGCTGGTCGGGATGATCGAGTCCATTAATTGTGCTTTTGAGCTACATTTTGCGACTAGGCACCAGTCAAGGTACTTGGGTAGCCAGAGGATGGGTCAAATGGGTAGTCGGCAAATAGTATATCTCAAAGCTAAGAAGACCAGATGAATGGAAATCTTGTGCAGTATTCTGTGACAGTGTATCACCTTTGAGGCAGAATTACAAAGAAAATGCACAAGCCACATTACGATATTTATATTTAATACATTCACATCAGATTCCAACATGAACCATCTCTAGTATAGTTAGGCTAACACCGTGACATTCCTGTGTACTTCAGAGCCCTGAACTCATTTTGCGTGTACAATCAGTTGTAAATAAGTCTCTAAACAGTATATACAACAATTATTCGACTGGGAGCAAAAGAAGAAAAGGTTATCCGGTACCTCATAAATAAATGAAAACATTAGTAAGCAAACTCATTGGCGAACATCACGAAATCTTTAGCAATGTGCATTTCGATGCATAACCGACTTCAGCGCCCACTCAGTCAACCACAGCACAGAATAGAATACATTACAAAGCGCGCCTCCCCCCACCAGCCCAAGTCTAACGCACTGGGACACAAGCACTTTTACAGCAGAACAGAAAGGAATGTAACACAATCTTTCGGCGGCAACACACTAAACAATTTCACAGTCTACAGAGGTCAGCATTCTTCCAGGTGGACACACTACTATTGTCTATTATAATTAACATAACTATACAATAAATTTACAAGGGTGATAGCATACTAAACGATACAACAACTCTACGTGGTACCTTTCAATCTCACAACTATACTCTAAATGTGATACCGATATCACGACCACCGACCATGTTTAATGGAGATTATCAAAAAGTCTTGTTGATTCACGATTCATCTGTTAGTGACAGAGAGAGTCACGGTTTGAAGAGGGGGACACCACACTGGAATGTCTGCCCGGGTGAGTCTCAGTGAGGAGTCCAAGTGCGTTTCATACCTGTCGCAGTTCACATGAATTAGTAGTCTACTTCGTGGCCAGAATTAAAGCCACGATGAATCCATATAGACCTAAGACTTCAGCGAAAATAAGGATGAGGATCATGCCGACGTATAACCTCGGTTGTTGAGCTGTTCCGCGCACTCCGGCATCACCGACAATACCGATGGCATACCCTGCCGCCAGACCACTGAGACCCACACTAAGGCCGGCACCAAGATGATAAAAACTCCTGAAATGGAAGATTTAGTACAATTACAACAATACAACCAACTGTGTAGCGTGTGACCAGTGCAAAGGGGTATCACCTCGGAAACATTGTTCACACGGGTGTAGAGAACAAAACACTGTTCACACGGGTGTAGAGAACAAAACACTGTTCACACGGGTGTACAGAACAAAACACTGTTCATATGACTGTAGAGAACAAAACACTGTTCATATGACTGTAGAGAACAAAACACTGTTCATATGACTGTAGAGAACAAAACACTGTTCACACGGCTGTAGAGAATAAAACACTGTTCACATGGTTGTAGATAACAAAACACTGTTCACATAGCTGTAGAGAACAAAACACTGTTCACACAGCTGTAGAGAACAAAACCAATGACAGTGAAATCTCGACAATACGTGGAATTCAAATATGTAGCAGTAAATTAACGACTTATAAGCTCAAATTACATTAAACAAACTAGGCAAACACGATAACGTTAGAGGATCAAGAAAAATAAAAACGGTCAACTCGGACAATGTAGTTGCTGAAGACTTATGGGTAAGTCCCGAAACACCAACTAGTATACAACTCCTACCAGCATTTACTCATGTCACTTCTGTTACGATGACTCTTGTTTCTCTCTGAGCTTACAAGGATTCACCCGTGAAAAACAAAGTGATTCCAAACTTCAACAGTAATTTGCCACTTCTTCCTAAACTTGCCCAGCAGTGACAGATTTACGGCAGTGGGTGCTGGGATGCTAACGAAAATGACCCTATAAATATATGTGGGCGTACACAGAAAAACACAAAACAGTCAGAAATTGATGAAAAAATGGTAAATTAAATCTTGTTGGCGATCAAGTGGTTCACCTGTAAATCAGCATCATCTGCAGTCTTCTCATCAGTTCCTTCGTGCACTTTGGTGGATATAGAGGCAGGTGACAAATAGAGACTCAAAAATTTTTTGAATGCCTACTAGGTGCTGCAGAATACATCAAATCTATCCAAAAATGGGACAGCGATGTTGTCTCTTGGATAGAAACCAATTTACCAAGTTCCTGCAAATCCGAAGGTAAACGTAAAAAAAAATACTATAACTGCCACTGGGAAGCGCAGCGGTAGTCGGATTGGTCCAAAATCCGTCGTCAACTTCATCGGAGCACACCTGCCAAATCTCATTAGAATCCTGCAGCGGACGCCGGATACCCACACAGAGGTGACGGCAATGCGCACCCACATAAGAATACGTGGGTGCATGGTAGGTTGTTGGCTGCACACGTGCTGGAATACTCACTGTGCTAAAGTGTAGGTGTCTGTAATGCCCTGTGCTATGACTGCACCGACCACAAGTCCATAAATACCAAGGATACCCGCCATGACTACTGGCAACACAGACTTCATGATCAGCTCAGGCCTCATCACGGCCATGGCTGCGATGCCCGTGCCCGACTTCGCTGTCCCATAGGCGGCGCCCAGCGCTGTAATGGAAAACACAACACGTGCAGTCGAACAAAAATGTACCAGTCCTAAAAAATTGGAGCGAACAACGAACAGCACAACTCGCAAAAGTCTGACATGCATAAGGTCCATGGTAAGGTTGTTCTAGTTTGGGCACTTCAGTCGGATTTCGCCTTACCGCGATCCAAACAACGCAAGATTTACTGTGTGTACAATGATTTGTAAATATTTCGAATATAGAAATTTGCTTCCCATGGAGTCATTGTGAAATCAGACAAGCTCAATTAATCTCAAGTGTATTATGAGGTTTATTGTTGACTTTTCATTCCACATTTTCTCCGTCACTTTAAGTTCATATGAGCATGAGTCACAACCGACAGTTCAACCAGGTATATTGCCGAATCATTCTGAAGTATTTATTTTACAAGTGCTTTCAGTTGCACAATTAACAGACATAAAAATTTACAAATAAATAACGGCAGCTATCAACCTGCATTCCATCCAAGAAACAAAATTTTGCTTTAGACACAGCAGGTGCACCTTTGACATTGTTTGCAACTTGTTCCTTATTTAGACGAGAAATAGTTTATGGGCTTGACAATAAGCGGTGGCTGATTACATTTCCCTAATGACCATGCTCAGTGTATTAAATGACACGCCGTGAAAAGCCAATTTGTACAGCCTATTCTCAAGCAAAAATAAACTGTCAGTTCTTTAAGAGCCCTGAAACCCCTCCAAATTCAACAATAGACTTCCAAGTAGTAGGGCCAGATATAAGTGACCTCTGGAGGACGGGGAGAAAGTTTCACCTTGTCTAAAACACATCGCTTCTCATGACATACACTGTATGAGCCTTTTGACAAAGTCTAACACGTTTCCCCTATGCAACCACTTGTGAAAAGTGCCCCAAGGTACAGCCAGGTGGCGTTCAGGGTCACCAGCCCCCATGTGTTAGCAGGCATTGCTCCTTGAAAGTCTCTCATTTGTCTAACCAACAATTTGCGACCAATTTCTTAACAGGAATGGCCTAAATCAGAAGTTGCCTTTTGAGATGAAAAGCAGATTTATAGCCATTTCCAACATTTGAAAAACAAAATGATGCCCTGAAATCCATGTCCACTCTCACAAGTTTGGAACCATAATGGAAACTTCTTAAAAAACCGTGCTAAACCCATGAGAGATACTACCGTAATGCTTTCATGGAGTAGGACTGCCGCAATTAGCAGAAATGCATTCATCAACTCAAGAGTGTACGATAGAAGAGTCGAATGTGCGAACAAGGGTATGGAGAGACGTTGAGAAGGATCTCCTAATCTGATTACGTCAGATCACAAGTATACCTCTTGAAAATGGTTGCCGAGAACCAGTTTTCACTGAACAACAGCAATGTCCGTTATTCAGTGAAACTAGTTTCCAGTAGACATTTTGAAGGACTGTTAACTCTCCCTTTACCACATTTTCAGTTAAGTATATGTAAGACCTTATCAACAAGTCTATATTTAGCCAAATATCTGCAACACTACAGAATTTAACTCGGCAAAAGAACATTTTCTGAAAGCAGAAAACCTGAAAACTTGTTTTTCACTTATCAGCCATTAACTGTGTCACGAGACCACATCTTTCTAAAGAGCAAATCTTTGCAAAAACGAAAGGTAAATAGGGATAGTAAAACAAGAGTATCAATAACATGGCAAATTTCATTTGAATATATAAATGTTCAAGGTGATATCTCAAAACCAATAAGTTTTCTAAATTATCATTATGTTCTTATGCAACTTTTGGAATTTATCACTTATTTTTGATAGCTCCTCATGCAAAAATCGAATATTTTAACAAAAATTTCTAATAGCGTTTTGCTTACCTAAAGCATCGTATCTTAAAGTTACATATGAATCCTAAGAATTGAGAAATAATGTTCCGAAGCTAGCCAAATTTTGACATTTTTCTAAGTTAAACTTAAAAATCCAAGTGAAGGGCATACATACATCCTTGTGGGTGAAGAGTGTTCTGCAAGTGAGCAAAGAATCAAACATGGTGCAAACTGCCATTGCGCTTTCATAGAACAATGACTACTAAGATTTTGGACAAAAATAAATTGCCAAAATCAATCTTTTTTATCACTGCATAGGCCTCTAACCCAGAACATTATGGAAGATCACTACATCCAAAAACAAGCACTACTTTCACTAGCTGCGCATGTCACTATCATTTTTACAGCAAAATGAAAAGGTACCGCTATGCGATGCAGTTTCAATCACTTGCAATGCAAAGTAGAAAGAACATGAGGGTTTTAAAATAAGGCTCAGGATTTCAAAAACAGCTCAGAGCTTTGACAAACGTGACTCACAACATTTCAAACCCGATACACCATCACGTTTGAATAGATGCAGAGAAAATACACGACCTGCGACTGCTATAATTCTTCAGACATTTCACACAAAAACAATTTCCGTACAGGCGATTTCTTTAATTCAAAAGCTGAAAACCTTGCAACAACCACTAATTATTCTACACTTTGTTTTACATCAACTCTAGGCAACTGTACCGTATAAACCATGATGACAAAACTTTTACATTTACCTTTGTTGAGATAGTTAACATTAAATTCTGCTTTTCTGACATACAGTTATAAATTCTTATAAAACGCACAGTAAATACTACACATTACTAAAATACCTCCACGGCTCCATCTGCCAAGTCTACTCTAAAACAAACTCATGTCACTGCTTACTTCTACCACTCCCGACCCATTTCCACAGGCGCCCTTCGGTTGACACACTAACCCTCAGGTGATGACGATATCATTTCTAAATGTGGCCACCAATGTACTACTATCAGAAATGCATAGCCATGACATCAATAAAGGAGAGGTGAATATTAAAAATAACTGCCACTTCAATGACATTGCGACTCTGCTATTCTGCTGCAGACTCAACCGGCTCTCTTCAAACGAAACTGAGAAGTGTCATTATTGTCAAATGGTAATCAACTGTTTGGTCATGGTGAGGAATATACACCGGACAAGCTGATAATATATTTCTGGTGAATTAAGATTAATGAACAAAAGTGCATCTTCCTGTACCATTTCGAATACCCAGCCAATCAACATTAGTTATTGATTTTCCATTGGTCAATAATTCCCACATACTAGTTAGTGTGTACAGGAGACCTAGTCAATTTTATAACCATCAAAATGTCTTCAGATGTGAATGCAAGTCACGGATTACTAGTTATGAGCAGAGCGAAAGTATGATAATATCAAACACAATGTATAAGCTCTCTATGACTGTAACCTTATCGGAATTAGATAAGATGAAACTTAAACCGCAGATATTAAAAAATGTCCTTGTTAAAACACCTACTAAAAGCGACACATAAAACACTGTGTAATAGAATGCTTAAATGTAAATACCAAAATTTCTTAACTGACGTGGGTAAAACCTGTATCACAAACAAACATCAGTGAAAGACGAAGGAATGATCTAAAAAGCATTCAGCGATTCCTTCAAGGCCTTATAGAACACAGAAAACAATTTCTTTCATCCATTGTTCGTTACCTAAACAACAAAGTTCAACTATAGACTTACAAAATCAAGATCCCAATCCTACCATAGTGTCAGTCTAGTATGGCACAGACAATATACCTGACAGTTCATGCAAGTAGCCATTGTGTCACATGAACACGTCACATGGGGGATGCTGTACCAGTGATAGCCAGCATGTACCAAGCTCCACATTAATATTCTGAAGATAATCACGGCCCCTTTCCGTATTGTCAGAGCCAGTAATTTAGATACGCTTATAAGACTCCGATTACTAGGATTAAAAAGCAAAATTCGGATCATATTGCAAATTATTCAATTCTTTAAAGATTCTTTGGATCACCGTTAATAGTTATTTTCCGATATAGAGGTGACGTAGTAATTTGTAAGCAACATACGGTGCCGTCTGCAGTTTACATGAACTTGGATGGAGATTTTAAATCGGTGAAATTTCTCATAATTTTTTAATCCACTCACACCGCCATCATACAATCCACCCAGTGGGTTGTTCAAATGATTCGTGAAAAAGTCCATACCTAAATGTACTTGAATGAAAGAAAATTTTGTTTCGTGTTCACAGACTCCAGAAATCGTCATTTGAAATTGGATTCACAACACAAAAAAAGTCCCACTGAAAAAATAGTGCCACTATTGTATCCTTCTTTCCGAAAAAACAAACTATGTATTGCAGCATCAAGTTCAACCAAACTAGCTATCACCAGGACGACTACACTGACATGTGATCATATGGTTCGAAGTTCCAAATTTCTTTATCTCAAGATTGGATGACTTTCATGTCACAAGGTCAATTCATATTGGAGAATATGTATTTGCTCTATTTATTTATGTAATTACTCGTTTACATAACACTGGAAACTGAAGTGAAAGCCAGCATTGTAACAAATAGAGAAATGAACAATAAATGGAAATAAGGGTTGCTGCCATTCACAAATAATACAACTATGAAATAAGAATGGTTACACTAGGAATTTGAAGCGTTTTCACATATTCCAAGTATTCTAAAAGTTCTATAGAAAGGTATACAAGTGTCCCTGAATCTGACTACAGAGAAAGGCTGAATTGATTGTTCAGACTGTGCAGCTGACTTGTATAGATTTTGCACGCTCACCAGAAAGGGTTCTTTATTATATTACTGCATTCTACGCTCAGTTTTTATGGACGAAAACATCTCAACAGCTCGGTTGCTTGTCTTTGACCTTGGCACATCAGGTGCATCAATATCTACATTGAATCTGCACAGCTCATTGCGTTTGGTGTTAAAACTCAAAATTTTCTTGTTCTTTCAGGAATCAGAAGCAATAGCCAAGTTATGGCACAGCGGTCATACAATGAAACTTGCCTTGTGGCTAGATGGTGATGAGTCGTTACTACACAGTGCATTTGAATGGTGATAAAATGCAGTGGATTTCCACGTGATTTTTATTTGCGATCATCATGCTGTCAAATTACCACTGTTGTTCGGTAGAATATTTAAATAATTCACAAAAAATGTTACAACATCTCAAAATGTCTGTGAATGAAAGAAATTACGTTTGAAATGGTCAGAAGACATTTTAAAATTTTGCTGAAATCTTCTCTACATTACAGTTTTGCCATTTACACCCTGTGCTCATTATGCATTTCAATTAAAAGTCAGTCCATTTTCAGTGGCGCGTTTAGGGGGCCCCTAAAATTTCCCAGATTCCAGTTGACAGTTCGGGGCGCGAATGTTTGATGGGCAGAATCCTGGTTAATATTCTGCCCTGCCTCCTCCCCCCAACTCAAAATCCTGGACCCGCCCCTGATTTTGACAAGTGTATATAAGTTAGAGAACCAGGAAATCACTAAATAATGCTCCCTTATTTAGTGTATGAAACTGGTTCCGTAAATCAGGGTCCATTGTATCCGACTAGTGCCTATAGGTTTTCACACCCGCAGATCAACTGTGAATGGACAGTGGGAGAGGTAGATAAAATTAACTGGAAAAATGTAGCTGGTGGAAATACAACCATAATATTTAAGCCAGAATACTTCAGATAAATTTGATTTTATACATTGTAATCAACCACTGACAAAAATCGGCGAAATCAATAAACTCGACATTGAATTATCTAATCATGACAAAAATTTTTAGTTTTACTTGGTCATTCAGCGAGTCCCAGTAAGAGTTTAGTAAGTGGATAACACTTATTAAGAAACACGTTAAAAAGAAAATGCTCGTGAACTGGCTATTAAGGACAGCTGATACCAGCAACCAAATCTTCGCCAAAACAACTTGTCACCGAGACGAGACCAGCAGCAGTGGCCTCCGGGGTCAGTGACAAGTCGGATGGAAAAAGTATTCCGACAGTGACAGTACAAACCTGTGAAAACCATCGCTGACGATGCTCCCATTACACCGAAGAACGGTGTGTAAATAGGTTCACCAGTGGCAACCATTTTAACAAATAATTACGTTATACAGACACAAAACGAAGTATTTAGTGGAAGTAATTTTTTGTCGCCTGCTCCCTTGCCTCCAAGACGAAAAGATGGAGGTGTCGATTTTATCATGTGACCTCTACTAGTTATATCATATTGTCTTGTTACGTAGCTGTTCATTGGTTAGCTCGTGAAATATCTACACATTTTACCCAATAGGTTGGCGTGCTACATCGCCGGCTTTTCCAATGACGTCAAATTATCGATGGTGCGCAGCCTCCGTGACCGACCTTGAAGTACGATAAACACATGTCGACAACGAGATGTTGGTTGCAGTTTGTCATTCTGCGTGAAAAATTGTGAAGCGTAATCGAAGTTTTCACCATGAAGTTTGCTTATGAGGTAATACCAGTGTTGCGTTACCTAGAGGGCGTTATATAACATTGGTGTGAACTTGGCGATGGGTCGATGGACCATAGGGGCTTGACGGGTTTTACAACGCCGGGGACACCGGTCGTCCTCAGCTCAGGCTCAGGTTCAGCTTCTGATCGTCCCATAGCAAACACAAAACTCAATAAATTTTCAAAAAATAGAGGTTCAACAAACCATGAGGAATTGTTCTTTCTCCCAATAGGCAATATTATAGCCAGCCAGCTAGCTGTATGAAGACTTTCGTCAAAATGCAGCTGGGTCCCACTGCGTGTATTTCTTCCGTAGACCCCGAAATTGCACACAGCCAGGGTAGTTCTGTTCGTCACCGCGCCGTGAAATTTGTATCAACATGTAAAGCTTAAGACCGGACGGTGTGCATGCAAAATCTGGGACTCAACCGACACTCACCTTGCTCGTTACAGCCGTTTAAGTGAAAAACAATGCAATAAACGTCATTTTCTTGCGTAACTCTCTGCCTTTTCTAACAATGAAAAGTATTTCGTCGTTTTGAAAACAGTACGCTCGCCATTTCCTAAATTTTTGCGACATCTCTCGGGAGATGATGATAGCTTGGCAGCAACAAAATTTCTTCTGAAATTATTGATTTTTCGGTACCAAAATTCTAAAAACTTTTAATTAAGTGAAACCAGTTCTGATAATTTGTTGTGACGTGTACGCAACCTTGTGAAAGAACAACAGTTGATTGAAGAATCGGCGAAAAAGAAACTGGCCAATAGGTGACGCAAAATTTCATGGCGCCGAAAGCCGTCACTAAAGATCGCTCCACAACTTTAGCAGCAGAATAACGGTAGAACGCCATTTTTGCCAACCCCGTTAAATAATTTAAATTACTCAAGGAAGACTGTAGTTTTTAATAACGCTAATTTTGTGTCAGATTTTATCTTACCACTTTTTTACCCGCATCGGTGCAAAGCTGTATATTTATACAGCTTTGTACCAAGGCTATACCATTTACAGTGTCCAGCTCCACCGAGTTCGCAACAAATTCATGGTCAAAGCACAAAAATCTTCCCAAAAAGTTGTTGCACACCAGAAATATGCTACACGGAAATTGTCGGTTTGTCACGGAAGGTCACGACATCAATAACTCCACTTAGCCAGACCATTTCTTAACCTTCCGTGGTGAACGGGCAATTGCCGTCGATTCGTAACTCATTGGATTATTCCGACGATGAGAAGCTGAGGACGCCTGTGGCTGGGGACACTAAACACTCCACAGTCTCTAGTTGAACTACAGACGGGGAAACGCTTCGTACGCCGGAAGCTTTTCAGCAAATTATGCCTCACACTGCTTAAAAAATCAAGGTTGCGTTGTTATAAGTGCCTTTTGCTCTTAGAGGGACACCTTAGGAGGCCGTCGTTGTCTTTAATTCCTTCCAATTCAACCAAAAGTTCCATTATCAAACTTTTTCTTCAAGCAACTCCTTCGTTCAGTTCCCCAAATCAGAAACTGGCCACTTGTAACACTGTACGCGGCATGTGGTATGACGTCATATACCCTGGTGTGCATTGTGTAAAAATGGCCAGTTTCTGATTTTGGGAACTGAACGAAGGACTGATTGAAGAAAAAGTGTGATAACAGGAGTATTTGTTGGAGTTGGAGGGAATTAAATACATCGAACGCCTCCTAAGGTGTCCCTCTATGCCCAAAACGTACTCATAACAACGCGACTTTGACGTTTTAATCAGTGTGAGGCATAATTCGCTAAAAGGATTCCGGTATTGGAAGCTCCTGTAGGAGCTTCACCATCTCTACTGGCCATCTAGAGACGGTGGTCACTGTCTAGGGACAGATTAGACAGTGATCAACGTCTCCAGCTGGCAAGTAGATACAGTGGCACTGTCAACCGGACTTTAAGTTTTACTGAACGCACCTCCAGTATACACCATAAGTAAAGGGTATACAGCCTACATTACAGAATGACAAGGATGCACGGAACTCTGGGGAGGTTCGAATCCCACCACTACATGCATCATGTAGTTGCGCGATAACAAATCTCACCAGACTTACAGCGCATCTGTGTCGCTGCATGATGTCCGCTGTATTCCCTTCCTTACTTACATGGTGTGTACTAGAAGTATGTTGTAACAGATCGAAGCAAGCCCCTATGATGAAACCACAAGTCGCATGGCTCGGAATTGAAGTTATGTATATGGGGAGTGTAACCACTTGCTATCCTATCCTGCTGTACCACGATGGATCATCATAGGGTAGCTAGCGTATCATGTAGTGCTGAGATTTAGAAGTTCTCGAGACCATCGTGGTATAGCAGGAAATCGAGTGGTTACCCTTCCTTTATTACATAGTGTATGTGCTAAAAAAATTGAGATAAGCTCCGTGGTTAAGCCTAGCTTGGCCATGGCCACGGGCATTTAAAAATAAAACTTTGTCTTTGTCACTTTTCCTTTTTATACTTTGGGTGGTGGGTCATGGGTATTGATTGAAATAGTGGCGCCAACCCGATCGAGTACGGTACTAAAATTGCCATTTTTCAGAGGCTTAGATTGTTTTTACTGAAATGTTGGTAACCAGGTGAGTGTTAGTGGACTCTCAAATTTTGCATGCTCCCCATCCAATTAATAGCTCTACACATTGATACAATTTTCGTTACTAGATGACAAAGAGAACTATTGGAACGGCGTGAACTTTTGAGGTCTGTATAAAATTTGAGTGCATTGGTTACTGGCTGTATTTTGATGCTAGTCAGTCTTCCCACAGCTGGCTGGATAACTAAATCGCTACAGATGCTTAAAAAGCCATGTCAAAAGGGAAGTAAAATTAGTGAAAAGTTATATTTGTTTAGAAATGAAGTTTCCTTTGTCTGTTATATTATGTGCCACTATGGAGAATTTTTGCAATACATATCCGAAAACACGATCATTCCGATTTGCCTTATGTCTTCATTACAAACTTATGAAATTATTCCTAAATTGCATAAAATATTCTGAAAAAACACAATTTTGTCCTTACCTCGGCCTTCTGTATTCTTGGCCCTTGGAATGCATTTGGGATTCTCAGGGCTCAACTCTTAGCATTAAGCCTACTTGCCAAATTCGACCTGGCTAAATTACCAAGTGCCAAACGGAAACTGAAATCTCCAAAACAAGGAAACTTTGTGGGCGGGGCTATGAAAGTCCTGGCCGTGTGACAAAAAGTTGGTAACAGCTGCAAGTGAAGTGAATGAGATACCTTAATCAAAGAAGCGGCGAACTAGACAAATGTCGGTCGATGTATCCAGGTTTGCCCAGGCGGCATTTCTTAGTCAAATGACAAATTAGGAGTGCCCCGTGTGCTCAGTAATGGCCAATTTTGAGTGCGTAATCGAATGTGAGGGTGGCAGCTTGGGATTTTTTCCAAAATCTGAGGTTACATTGGTTACCAACAGGTTGCCAAATCGAGCCTCAGCGTGGGTTTTGCAGGGGTGACAATCTCGCCATTCATTACAAGCAAAACATTGATCACACTAGGTTCCTTAATGAGATGCTTGCGTCTGTGAAACTCTATCCTGCTTTCATTATTCATATCATAAAACAGCACTATTCGACGAACTTGTGTACTATTCGTTAATTCATTTCAGTTCTCCAACCTTCTTGGCACCGTCTACCGTAAAGGTAACATCACGTTCACACCAGATGGCAATAGCGTCGTCAGCCCCGTGGGAAACAGGGTCACTGTATTTGACCTGAAGAAGTGAGTACACCTGAGTACAACCAGGCCTGTGTTGTCTCAAAATAGTTCTCATAGTTACTTAAAGGTGCAAAGGTTTCAGTTCTACTTACTTGAAGTGGCGACACGCATTCCACGGAAGAAACAAACTTTTGATTTAGATCAATTTCCGCTTGCTCAGGTGATTGAAGCACTTTCAGGATTGCATAGAACTGACAGGTCCTTATTCCTGAAGACTGTACTTGATGCATAAAATGATGCGCTGCAACAAGCCAAGTTGTAATTCTTGATCTTTTGAAGCCCAGCTTCACTTAGGAGCAATTTGACACAAACAAATGATCTAAATCAATTTTTTTGTGTTGGGAGGAAGGTTATCACCACCTTAAATGGGAAACCAACATGTGTATTAAATAAGCTTATCAAACTGGACTTGTTAGTGGAATAGAGACAAAACCAGCTGTTGAACTGAGTGGTCAAATGGGCTTGCAGGTTATGTGAAGGAATAATTGTAGTTTGAAAAAAATGATGGTGATAGCAGGACAAAATCCAAGAACATGCCACTTTCACGTTTATAAATGTTTCTGTAGTCCGTAGTCAACTTAAATTGTTGTTGTGTAAAGGAAAATTGCTCTTGGTTGTGCCATTCAAAATGGTATTTTTGTTCACCTGTGAACATTTTCAGAACATTGGTGTCTGTGTTTCAGCAACAAATCTGGAACTCTACCTATCGAAAGTCGTCTCAACATTTCTTGTGTGGCACTTGCTCCTAATGGAATGACTATGATCATTGTAGATGAAGGTTTGTACTAGGGTGTGTGTACACACAGGGCTGCTGACTGTCAACTCGCATGTTTTTATTTGGGTGACCATTGTGTTTTCTATAAAATAAGAAAATGAATTAGAGTCGTCTTCATTTCTGAGCTATTTTAGCTCAAACAGCATCAGAATGTGGAATTTGACCTCAAAAGTGTGCCAGTTTCAAAGATTGCTATTACTGCGCCACATCTCTTAAAATGTCAATTATGGTATGTCGTTGGGTTTGTGATTACTATAACTTTATATTCTTATAATCAATTTAAAATTGACATTTGAATTAAATCACACATCACACCTAACCTAATGCCCACTAATGCTTATAATGTTTAGTCCATGACATCGCTCACTCTTGTTAAACTCCAGGCAAAATCAACATTGTTCAAATTTAATAATTTAATTTGTTTGAAGTAAAAAGTTAATACTCAAATGTTTTGAGGGCCCTCTTGGAAAGCAGTGCTGTAACTGAAGAGGCCACCCTCATTTTAAGTATCACAATAAATAAAATAAAATAAGTTAGTCAGTGTCCTAAAACAAGGATTGTTTTACAGCAAGCTGCGTCGGACTCCCTTGAGAAAATAATCTTTTTACCGCACGACTGTCCTAGATTAGTATTTGATTAAAATTCGAGCTGATAAACGCAATAAATATTGTGTAAGCCATTGAAAACATATTTCTGTCCCAAACTGAAGACTTTACAATGCAGCCATTCTTGCTCTGATCTTGGCATTGATGAAATTAAGTATTCAAAAACTTCTAACACAGTATACTGATATTTCCAACTAGTGGTAAAACTTTTCAAATAAAAAATAAATAAATGCGTAAATTAATTAAAGTGGCAGTGAAGTTTGCATTGCACATTTTTGTTACTCCAATTTTTCCGGAAACTTTTGTGCATTTTCTTTGGATTGCAATAAGTATTCGTAGCCGTAGTTGTGGATGATTTGTCCCCATCAAGGTTGCTAACGTGTTGGCATCTTACAGAGGGTGAGGCTATGCTCTGTAGTTTGGTGAGTAAGACGGTGCTTCATTACTACCACTTCCATCGTCCCGTGCACGACATCAAGTTCAGCCCTGACGGCAGGTACGCTTTTAAATCACATGATGGTCATGTTGTTGCTCACATACTTTTGCCTTGTGTGGTTAAGAAGTTACTCTTTCGCTTCATTGTAGTTGAAAATTTCATAAAATAGATTTTAATGGAACTTAGTTAAGTTGAAATTTAAGCCCAAACAATGGTCATTCTATGCAATATTTCCAAACTTAACTGAATTTAATATGAACTGTTTAGTTTAATTTTTATTTTTGGTGGTGCACTGCCTAAAATGACCACTCTAATGAGTGACAGCTACTCATACATTATGGATACTTAACTGTTATCATATGTAATGTGGTTTCTCACTTTTTATTAAAAATAATAGAAAAATAAGGTGAACTCAAACAAGGCCGAAAGTTATGGAATGTTTGTTTAGTGATATCTTTTTGGCTGGCGAAATTCGTCCAGTGTTTTAAACTTATGATTGAAAAGAAAGTCGAGTGTTTTGAAAAGGGCATGGAAATAATTCCTTAGTTGGCAGCCATGTTATCTTGTCGCTGACCAGTCAGCAACATACATGATGCCTTAGTTCTGCTCTTGTACTCTGAAGCAGTCGTGCTCACACAAAACGGCTTGGAATTTTCCTCTTTTTTGGTTTCGATTTCCTTTTATTTGACTTCAGTTTCCTCCTTTTTCACCTCTTTTTATCATTATTCTGGCTTTATTCATTCAAAAACCTTTATTTCAGTTAAATTTTATGGCACAAAAAACATTTTCACACAACCCTATGCATTTTGTAGAACGATACAACACATGGATAATTTTCCTCTTTTTTGCTGTTGGTCATTCCAAGCCCTGACAAAAGTACTCCATTCTTACATAAACACCCAGCTCCAACCTCAGTCTTCTTGCATGGAGCTTCACTCCTGTATGCAGAGTATGTTGGAGAGCTTGTACTGTGTGAGTCCAAGTGAGAGTTTGGGGGTCATGAACTGTGTTTTTGGGTACGTAAGTATTGTTATGTGTGTACAGGCATGAGTTTATTAAGTTGTCGAACTGGATTTTATCGGGCTCGTGAGACGTGTTTATGGGTACAGCACATGTGACGCTCTGGTAACCTATCAGTGAGCACCATCATTCACTAATTTGCCTGGCAGATTTTATAAAATACATTCACCACTTAGGCCCTTAAAATGGCTTATGAGTTCCCAGGTGTTCCTTTCATCTATCACGTTAATACTTATTGCCACTGAACTTCACTTCCACACTTCATTTGAATCTTTTCACAGTTTTTGGATGTTTGTAGAGTGAATAACTTTTCCCAACATGGAGTTTTATGTTAGTGTCCATCTCTAATATCATAACAATAACAATAATAGCTTTAACTGCACTAATATTGAACATGTGTGTATCATGATAGTATTCTCTCTTTAGTAAATTTGCTGTGACCAAAGAGCGGAACATTCTCCTGTTTCGGGCACCTGGACACAATATGGAATTCAACCCTTTTGTCCTTGAGCGCACATTTTATGGTAGCTACGACGACACAGTATGCATTGACTGGACCACTGATTCCAGGTGAGTGTCGTTACCAGGTGTTAGTGATGTGTTACCATAACCTTTTTAGTATGTGTCAAGACATCGAGTAAACAATGCTCAACTTTATATTAAGCGCTATATCGGCGGGTCAAAAATAACCAACTTATATGTAAAATAAAAGATATAAAGAATAAAGCAATTCGTTCTGTCACAAATTACTCCTACAAGCTCTGTTGCAACCATGAGGTAATCGCACCAAACAGGAAAACAGTGATATCTGTCTTTATTTTATGACTAAAATTTTTTGTGACGCAAAAATCAAATCGAAATAATAGTCACATTACCTAAACAATGCTGGATGTACCTTTAAAGAATGGTGATAGTCTCAAGTCTAAACCCGTTGGAATGCTATCCGGTACAAGTCAGCTAAATCAATGATTTATTAAAGTTAACATTTAATTTGTGTAACATTAATTTTAACCTTAATTTAATGTAAATTAACATTAATTGTTGCCAACTAGTTGGCCATTGTTGGTGTATTTTCAGGGTATTCTGTATGGGCTCCAAAGACATGAACACGCGGGTGTATGGTGCTCAGCGGTTCTCCAACCTTGTCGTCTACTCCATGGGTGGTCACAGTGACTGTATTGTGGGCACTTTCTTTGAGAAGGACTCTCTAGATGTATCCTTTCTGTGTCGTTAGTCAAAGCTTCTTGTTTTCACACCCCTTTGCATGGTTGCATGAAACAGTCCCAAATAGGGACTCGGCTATGTTCCTCATTATTTTATTGCATTTGTGGACTTGTAAAAAAACACCGATTGTCTTTTCTTGTGCTGTTTTATTCCCCATTACTAAGTATCTTTTTTGCTTTGGCTTGTGTGAAGAGTGAACTCTACGTTGAATTTTTTAGTGTTATTGTAAATTAATAGGATCTTTTCATGCAAAGCCCCTAGTTTAAGGATCAAGTCCCTATTTTCTCACTGAAATAGGGGCTTAGTTTTTGATAAGTTATTAGAAAATGGCTGTGAGTGAAAAAGGAGCTCGTAACTGAGATAAAGTGATACCAAAACGTAACACAATCTTGTGGATAAATGAAGACTGAGACATGCAGAAGATTTTGGCAACTTAGTTGAGACCCTATTTTGGACTGTTTCATTTTAGACTTCTTGATAGAGGACAAATACGCTTGGCAAATCGCACAACTTCCATACGTTTGCACAAAAACTGACAAATTTGAAGAACGTGCTGACTTCTATTGTTGCCAAGAGGTCACCATGAATGCTTGTTTCTTCCCCCCTGAACAGTTTGTTAACTTGTAATAATAGCGTCAATTGTCCTCTTGTTGTGTTGTTCCTTAACGTTGCCCTCTTCAGGTGTACTCCATAAGTCAAAATGGCCAGCTTTGTGTTTGGGAGTGTGACACGGAACTGTCAGGCTTGAAACCGTATGAACCACCGGACCGTGATGACAGCAGCGATGATGATGAAAATGATGATGTCAGCGAAGAGGGGGAAGAGGACGTGCTGTCAGCTGCAAGACTGACGAAAGGTGGGTGGAAGAAATGGCCTCGCTTCTATTTTATCCCTTGAAAGGGAAAACATTCATTTACATTGTTGCCTTCAGTAAAAATTTAGATCCTTAGTCGTACATTTTCCTGAGTTAATTGCTGTTCCCGTGGTGATAATGTGCTGTCAATGGAACAGTTGAAATTGGCGTAAACGGCCGGACAGAAGGCCCACAT
This sequence comes from Phoronis australis, assembly GCA_002633005.1. Lineage (NCBI taxonomy): Eukaryota > Metazoa > Phoronida > Phoronidae > Phoronis > Phoronis australis. The sequence goes on from NMRA01000016.1 coordinate 273,993, forward strand.
CACTTCCATTGTGTTCAATAGAAAGTTGGACATTGTGTTTCCTCAATGGAAGTGAAGGTAGTGCTGAGATGCGGGCCTTTTGTCAGGCCATTTTTTTCACAAATTTTTCGTCCAACCATTTGGAAACGAGTCTGCTAATCTGCTGATATTTACAGGGCTTAGAATTTTCCGCGGAAACGCGGATTTCCGCTTTTTTCAAATGTTCTGTCCGCGCATTTTATTATATTTCCGCGTAAAAAAAATCGGATTTGATATAAAATTTCTGCGGCAAATTCCTTTCTTACCGCGGCGTTGCCGACGACGTTCACCTCGAAAAGCGAAAGTTGCTCTTTATGTTTCGGAGGAACGTAAATTGTCAACATTGCCGGGACATCTGGAATAGCGTGGTGGGATTTTCAATGGCGTCTCGTGTGGTTGTAAACCGCGGTGACAAATACTACGGCTCTGCAGCCAAAAATGTGTGGGGGTGGGAGTGGAGGAGTGGATGGACGAGATAAAAAGACGCAGACGCATGCTACTGATGGTGGAACGTTTTTTTTTTTTAGTCCTACCGATTTTTGTCGCCGCGAAAGGTTCACATCGACTATTTCAAGGCTGGGTAGCGCGCATGTTTTGGGCCGTAAAAGTTTCCGCGTTTTTTGTCATTGGTCATTCCAAGCCCTGTATTTAGCAAGCAGATTGGCAGCAGACCGTCTAGCCAACTGCAGTGCCGACTTCAATGCAGACTGTTGACTGTTCATTTTAAAAAAGAACCAGTGTTTTCTATTTTAATTAATTTGACTGTTAATAATGAAATGACGATCGATCGCTAACTCGTTGCTGTCTGTTCGAACAAAAATTTGTGACCTGTGCTGCTTGTCAAGTGATTTACTCTGAAACACAGATGATGGGTCTGTGATGTCATTTACTAACTATGTTCCTCAACAAACAAAATCTTTTTGCATTGCCTTACCTAGAAAAAGAAGAACAAGAGAAAGCTGAACAGAGCATGGTTGATAAAATCTTGTACAAACGGAGTGCAAAGTAAGTTACATTTTGACAGATTATTATCTGAATAAGTTTTGTTGTTCCTGTTCTGAAGTGATAAAAAATTAAAGGTGATTTCTTTTTAGCTGTAGTTCCAGAATGACATTGAAAAATATCCAATGGGTCTTTTTGTAGGCTTGAACACTTTATATTTGCCTGTTCTAGACACAATTTCAAATCCGTCCGTGGTGAAGGTCAAGGCTTTGTGCGTCTAACCAGCGCTGCTTACCACAAAGACTCGCACATTCTCGTCACTGGCTTTCAAGATGGTGCCTTCTTCTTGCACGAGATGCCCGAGTTTAACCTGATTCATTCATTAAGGTATTTGCTTATAAGTAAAAGAGGAACTTAAAGGGACTAGTTGTGTCTGTTGATAGTAACATGCCAGTCATTAGTGAACCCTGGTGATATGATTACGGCCTGTCATCAGGCACCTTCCTTTGTTAACTAGGAGTGTGAACTGTATTTATCTGGAACATTATCTTTCTCTCGATTTTTGTACTTTTTTTGCATAGTTCTCCGGAGTTTTTTTGTTTTGAGAAACTTATGCTTTCCCTTGCTCAAGGAAATTCAACTCTCCTCTGTGGCAGAGGTAAGAAAAGGCATGATTGTATTAATGATCTACTTTTTGAAATGTAGAGCTACCAACATACTTCTGAACTGAATTGGACTCGTAAAAAATGATTAATTGCAATGCAATGGGAAACCTTTATTGGCATCAAAATGACCAATCTAGTGTACAGTTGTGGAACAAGTTCCTAGGAATGCACAGCATTGTGGGAAATATCGCAGAATCAGAGAGGGGCACTGTTGTATTTCAGGGAGTGGCTTTTGTACAGCCATCAGCCTTACTATTTTCTATTCTGAGTGTTGGGCTACGTGAAGTCCTTCTGACTCGGGATGTGTCACATATAACGACATCAAGTCACTTTTGCATACGATGACTGGCCCTCCTCGCAAGGCTCAGTGGGATCACCTCTGCCAGTAAATTACTCGCCTTACCATATTGATTCTGGTCAATCACGGTAGCACTCTAAACTGGTGTTAATTTTTAGTAAATGTACAGCAGTAATGCAAAACTTATGGCTACCCTACAAACTGTATTGTCTTCATATCTTACTTCTTGTAGGATATTTAGGATTGCTAAGAAGTTTTTGTAATTTTGTTAATTTACCTAAATGTGGAATGATAACTACTGAACAAACATGTTCTATGTTTTTACAGCTTTTTTAAAATATGAAAGATTAGCCAACTCTAGTTTCCCTTATGAGAACAGTAATTTTCTTTGCATGAAGCCTATTGCGTCCTACAGGTGGTTAGGAATGTATCTATCATCAGCCATCTTGTTTTTTCACACATAATAGTTTCCTTGAATTGAGAAAGTTTTTTATTTCCAGTATATCGAATCAGCCAATAGCAGCCATCAGTTTCAACAAGCCGGGTGATTGGATTGCGCTCGGCTGTTCTGGTTTAGGCCAGTTACTGGTGTGGGAGTGGCAGAGTGAGACATACGTGCTGAAACAACAGGGTCACTTCAACAATATGAGTTGTCTGGTCTACTCCCCTGATGGCCAGTATATAGCTACAGGGGCTGATGATGGCAAGGTGAGGGGCACGTGATTAAACAACAGGGTCACTTTAACATCGTGCATTGTCTGGTTCACTCCCCTCGTGGGAGTGTATAGCTACAGGGGCTATTGATGGTAAGGTAAGGCTCACATGGTCAAACAATAGGGTCACTTTAACAACATGCCTTGTCTGGTTGTCTACCTGGTAGGCAGTATATAGCTACAGGGGCTTTTGATGACAAGGTAAGGCTTACATGGTCAAACAATAGGGTCACTGTAACAACATGGGTTGTCTGGTTCACTCCCTGGTAGGTAGTAAATAGCTGCAAGGGCTGATCATGGCATGGTCAGGGGCTTGTGTTCAAACAATAGGGTCACTGTAACAACATGCCTGGTCTTCCTTCCCTGATGGATGGATGGTGTATAGTTGCATAGTCTGGTCATCTTACCTGGTGGATAGTATATAGGTGCGAGGTCAAACAATAGGATTTAGTTAAATTAGACGAGCAGACGGATGGGGCATCCGTTCCAAGAAAACTGACTTTGCTAAGACAAATCTTAAATTTCAGCCAGTTTCAAGATAAAACTTCAATTTGTCTCATGTCCGTTTCTGACAAGAGAGAGCTTAAGTTTTTGCCTTAAATTTTGTCTTAATTTTCACTAACTTATCGGATGTAGAAGTTTCGGAGTTTGGAAGTTGAGGCAAATCTTAGACTTAATTAAAAAAATGAAGTTAAGTTAGTTTTTTAAATGGGCCCCTTTTCTCCTGATAGACAGCATATAGCTGCTAAACAGTTTTGATGATGGCAAGATGGGTGGCATGTGGATAGGCGACTGGGTCTCCTTGACGACTGTTTGAAAAATGAGGAGCTGTGGAACTTTAGAATTCTATACCTGGGATTGTACTATCCGCCTAATTTCATTTTATAGCCCGACCCAAGACTTTTCAGATACGGCCATCGTCCACACATATCCAATAAAAATGATAATCGACAATGTCCCTTTTTGAAATGCTTACCAGAAAGGAATGTGTTCCGGTGGACAGCAAAAACATCACTTTTCGAAAATTCTGTCAAGTCGATGTTTTATGTGTATTAGCATCTAGTGTGGATGGAAATAACAATACAGAATGTGGATAACAAACGTATTTCTAATCTTGAAGAAAAACTTGTGTCATCAGAATAGAAACGCTGTTACGTGGACATAGCCTTAGGTGTAGTGTGTATATTTTTGTTTGGTTTATTTTTGGACTACTTGTAACCCTCAATGCTGGTTGTTGTGCAAGTATCAATAATTGTGGTTGAGTTGCAGCCGTTAATCACTTATGAAAAAATGTTCATAATCATTGCACAAAATAAACAGACCATTGTACAAGCCTTCTTAAGGTTATGTTGGACCTTAATAAACGACCTCAACTCTAAGTCTAATACTGAAAGAACTGTGCTTTGTCAACCATGAATAAGTATTATTTTCTGAAAGGAGAAAGATTGAGGATTCTAAAAGTACGCTTCTTATTTCTGTGTCTTTATTATTGTCAGGTGGCCATGTTTTTAAGTCAAATTTTCATGTGCAAGAATGGTACATTCATAGCAAAATACCCCCCAGCTGATTTTCCTAAAAAATTTTTTCAAATGAAAACTACGTTATGTCCCAAAAAGTCTGTTAGGGTTTTACTTTAAAATGCAGTTTTCGTGTACCAAGCAATATACGAATAAGACTGCTGTTTTTTTACAAAAATGCCTTGTGTGTTGCGAGTTAATTTGGCACAAGACCTGAACTAAGTGAATTTAATCAAAATTTAATCCTTTCTTCTCACCACCTGTTGGAAGTTTTGTGACGAAGACTGTTCCTCTCAGTTCACTCTGCATACAACATTTTTGGTATGGGAGAGACTATTTTAATAATTAATGAGTTTAATAATTAATGAGACTCATATTCACTATAATTGTAGGTGAAAGTGTGGAATACAAGCACTGGTTTCTGCTTCGTCACATTCACTGAACACCTGGCAGGTATCACAGGTGTGACATTTAGCCAGAATGGACAGGTGGTGGTGTCTTCGTCACTAGATGGAACAGTGAGGGCATATGATCTCAACAGGTGAGTGTTATTGTGATGGAGTCTGCCATAGGTTTCTTACTTGGTGCTATGTTTTATTTGTGCAAGTGAAAACTAAAAGAAAAAAAAATTGTATTTCTTTTTGTGTTGATGAGTTTATTAATCAGGTGTAGAGTGAGTTTGGTGTATGGGTTGTGAAATTTGATTTTTTAAAACGATAATTAGACAGTACAAATAATGCAATATTTTGTTTTGGGAGTCACCTGTCTGTAGAAGTGTATTGGGTTTATGTTTCGGGTGATACTTATCCCACTGTTAACTTGCAGCGCAGATACCATTTGTGCTACAGTTACAATCATGGTGCCCTTTCGCCGTTCCCATAATTCCCTGTGTACCATAATGCATCTGCCATGACTTCATGCCTTGATACCGTCATTCCTTTAATTGGTAACTTAGACACTGCAATTTCCTTTCTTGATGTCACTCCTACCATAATGTCCAATTTTTTCATAGGTACCGTAATTTCCGCACGTTTACCTCTCCACGCCCCGCCCAGTTCTCGTGTCTGGCCATGGACCCCAGTGGTGATCTTGTGTGTGCCGGGGGTAGAGATGTGTTTGAGATATTTGTCTGGTCCATGAAGACGGGGCGCCTGTTGGAGGTGGGTGACAATACTTGAGTTTTAATGTCAAATTTTGTTAGACATTTCTGTTTGTTTAAATAAGGGACCTTTCACAATTATTGCCATTTTCACGAGCTAGCGTACGCTTTTGATATCATAAAAATTGCGATAACGGAAGTCAATGTTTTTATTACTTTTTTACATCTCGTGAAAACATAATGAAACACCAATAGCAGAAATGTCACCAATGTCTAACCCAAAAAATGAAATACATGATGAATTGTTTGAAAATAGTGTTTTAATTGTTTACCACGTCACTGTATAAACCAACTTTGGCATTTAACTTTGAAGTACACTGGCATAAACCTTATAAAAAGATTGCCATTTTTGTATGTTTTCGGAGGGATGGAGGAGTCAGGGAGAACGTGCTGTTTGTATGCTCATGAAAAATAGCGATAATTATGAATGGTTCCTACATAAGTATAAAAGTTGTCTTCAAATCCAGGATATTGTGTACGGCAAATACTTCAGCTCCATTTCGTCCCAATATTATGTGGTAGTGTGCGCAGTATAAAATATTTTTGAACAAAGACATCAGCAAGTCTTATGAGTCGTGCAAATTTAATAATGACTATCCAAAATTGACTTCACAAATTTTCCATTACTGGCATTTGCAAATACTGTCTTTCTCTTGCTTAATTGGCCCGATATTCTAATACATTTTTCTTATGTACCACCATCATCTGCTTCCTTTTTCAGATTTTAGCTGGTCATGAAGGACCAATCAGTAGTCTTGCCTTCTGTTCGTCCCATGCCATCTTGGTCAGTGGATCTTGGGATAAAACAGTCAAGTTCTGGGACATCTTCGAAAATAAGGGCGCTAGAGAGACACTTGACCTCAACTCAGATGGTGAGTAGGACTGATGGCTCGATGCATTTGTTTCAACAGCTATCTAGATTGCCGACAATAACAGAAAATAGCACCTTTAAGTTCAGTAATTTTTAGAAATTAAATAATGGAATTTTTTCAAATTTTCCCTTACTCTGTCTAAGTTATTTTGAAAACCCAAAATGGTTCCATCTGAAAAATAACGCTATACTATTTGACATTTTTTTTTGCATCAAACAGAAGACTGATATTTTGTCGGCTTTTGTGAAAGCTACGAAGCCACCATTTCAAAAGATCAGTATCAATCGCAGCTGTAAATATGAGTTGTAGTGGAAGTATTCAAGATTTTAGGTTCAATATTTGCCACAAAAGGTTTCGATGAACATTTTCAAAACGTTTGGTGTTTACTTAGTGTCTCATGGCAGTTCCATTTCTTTTCGCTCATCCAACGGCAATTGTTACGATTTGATCATAAGACATCCCTGCTTATAGTTTTAGCCGTAACCTATCGACCTGATGGTGAAGAGGTGGCCGTGGCAACTTTAAATGCACAGATAACGTTCTGGAACGTTCACACAGCCCAGCAGACTGGATGCATAGAGGGACGTCATGACATTGGGTCTGGGAGGAAAGAGGCGGATAAAATCACGGCAAAGAAATCCTCGTTTGGAAAGTAAGTTTCGTAATCGTGAAATATTTAGCCATGTATATTGCATCATGTTGACATTTGGATGAAAATTCTGTCTTAATAGGTAGCAATTTAAGTAGTTTAGTACATAGTGCGGTGTATTGTTGCAGACCATAACACTCAACTCTCTGTACTTGATGGTGTTGTATTTATAATCTGATTTACACCTGTATCAACTTACGAGCTGTGTTCTGTTGCTGCAGGGCATTCAACTCTCTCTGTACTCGATCGTTGTGTTTATAGTATTGTGTATCCGTTGTATCAACTTGCGCATGGTGTGGTGATGTTGCAGGGCATTCAACTTTCTTTATTTGGTGTTGTTATATTTATAATATGGTTTACCTATTGTATCAACTTGCACGCTTTGTTTTTTTTTGCAGGGCATTCAACACTCTGTGCTATACAGCTGACGGTAGCTGTGTGCTGGCGGGCGGCAAGTCCAAGAACATTTGTATTTACTCCATCTCAGAGCAGCTGTTGATGAAGAAGTTCGAGATCTCCTGCAACATGTCCTTTGACGGCATGGAGGTAAGCAGAGACGTGATGATGTTATTGTCTGCGGTTTGGGTGCTGCTTTTTAGTAGACAACATTACTGCTAAATTATTATTTATCATTTATGAAGTGCTGTGTGTGAATTTCTTATACTGACTGTTTTTCTGCAGTTGAATTAATAATTTATGCTTTAATTTGTTATCTGACTCCTTTTTATTGTTATTTGTAATAATCAGACATTAATAATTTTTCATGAGAATAGGTGTTGACCTAAAGGCTCAGGAAAGCACTATATAGGGGACAGGGCTAATAGTGTGCACAGTGTCTTTTTGGCAATCCTATGCCTGCCACTGCGCTGTCCGAACAATTTTTCCAAATTTAAAGTTCCTCATCAAGTAAGTCTCTGTGCTTGGTTTTGAAAAGGATTTTGTTCTTTCTTTGTAATCTAGTTTCAAGGCCAATTTTCTTGACAAGAGCTGTACCACACTGCACCCCATTCTCAGTGCTATGATTTTGCAAGTGTCGTCTTGTTTTCGTAAGCATTTGCACCTGATTGGTCCGTTTTTGAATATTCAGAGAATTGTCGATAAAATGCATCATTCATTCGTGTCTTTTGACTGCAGGAGTACCTAGACCGTCGTAAAATGACTGAATGGGGTAGCCTTGCGCTCGTAGATGAATCGGAGAGCCACGGGAGAGGGGAGAAAATCAGCCTGCCGGGGGTGAAGAAAGGCGACATGAGCTCACGTCACTGGAAGCCTGAGGTGCGCGTGGCCTCAGTACAGTTCTCACCCACTGGTAAGTAGAAAATATGCCGTGTAAACTGGCTGCTACCAGGTGGTGATTAGAGAAGAGTTGTGTGACTGCTGTGGGTAAACTGGGCCATTCGCCGTTAGTATACGTTGTGCGAGGGTTGAGCAGTATAGACGTTTGTCTTTTGGTAATCTTGATGTTTTTGTCTCGGCACCTAACCCTCATTCGCGCAACTGCTTGTTGACTGCGGAGTTGTTTTATGCTTTTGTTATTCTGAACACTAAAAAACATTTAAAACTTGCAGTTATTAATAGTCCTGAAGAGATTTATTAAAACTGCATTAACGTAGTGCTACAATAATTGCGGCAAAGTGTTAATTTTTCAGTCTGTACCTGAAATGTTGAGTTTTCAGTGTGAATACCGTTGCAGTAGATTTGTTTTTTGGTTAGAATTTTAGCTCAGGACTATTGCGCATAGAGAACTTGTGATTTGGTCTGTCAACTGTGAAGAGTTTGCACTGTTCTGGGGTACTGGTTGCCATTAAAAATCTACGTTTTGGACACTCGGGAAGGATTTAAAGCTATGAAGAACCCCCTAAGGACCCTTTTCTGTACTTCTTATTTTGTACATTGCCATGTGTGATCTGCTAGTGGACCAGTTGTTTCACGACGCAATACTTTTGGAGTTAAACGAAGCATAGTGAAATGCTTGGACACCTGGCACTACAAAAATACAACAAGATTAGTCTCATCTGTTATCCACAAGCGACTATTAGGTTTCATTACTGTACAACAATAAAATACAGATATTAATTCAACTAGTCGATGGTCGCTGTCGTGATCATAGAAGACCACATGCCATACCCTGGTATCAATCTGTGCTTGATTAGGTCGAGCGTGGGCAGCTGTGACAACAGAGGGCCTTGTTGTGTACTCGCTTGACGACAACATGGTATTTGACCCCTTTGACCTTGAAATCGACATCACACCAGCGAATGTGAAGAAGTGTCTGTCTAGACAAGAATACAGTAGTGCACTGATGTTAGCCTTCAGACTGAATGTGAATAGTCTTAAACAGGAAGTACTAGAGGCGACACCTATTGAGCAGGGTAAGTGTTGAGAAGATATTTAAGATAGTACAAGTGGCAAGCAAATGTCATTTTAATTAATTTTATGCGCCCACGCAAAAATATGCGGGCGCATTATGCCGTCATTCCTGTGTGATTGTTCGTCTGTCCATCTGGCGTCTGCTACTCTGTCTCATAAAGTCTTTGGTGTAATGTTCATGAAATTTTGCAAGTACGTTCCTTTCATGGATGGGACGGCATATGTAAACTTTCAGACGGATCGGACTACTAGTGTGTCCCCTGCTCCCCTCTGTTTTTGGATGGATTCGAGGTATTTTGTGTTTTCAAGTCTGTCTTGACGTCCAGCCCTCTATCAACTAAACCACTCTAAGGATGATTGTGAAAATTGGCATATTTATTATGTTCCTACTGTGAAGAGGATGGCTGACGATGATTTTCCGACGACTTCCACAACTGTAGCGCCTCTTAATGGCAGGTTTGTTTTTTGCACCCATGGCTATATCTCTTAAACCCTCTGCAGGATATTTATTAAATTTAGCAAGTGTTTTTTATATTAAGTTTACAACAGACGATACTTTCAAACAGATTTGACTAGCGCTTTGTCCCCTAGTGGCAACTTCTTTTCGTTTTCTTCTGTTTCTCTGAAGTTCCGTGGCGGTTTCTATGAAATTTAGTAAATAGCTTTTATTATATAAAAGAAATAATGACATGCTCCTGTTTTTGGATGGAATCAGTGTGTTTTGCACCATCTAGTGGCCATTTTTAGTGTTACCACAGTGACTCTAAGTATGATTTTGAAAATTCAATTTTGTCATTTATGTTTCGATTGTGAAGGGGATGGCTGATGATGATTTTTGGACGACTCGAACTATTGTGGCGCTTCCTAGCGTCAGATTTTTGGGTCTGACTGTATTTTCCAAACCCTGCAGGATCTTTATTGAATTTGGCAAGTGAATTTAATGAAGTTTACAACAAAAATGAGGAGATTTGGACAGATCCGACTGCCTCTGTGCCCCCTAGTGGCAATTTTATTTTTTCATTGTCTTCTGTTTCTTTGAAACGCCTTGGCAGATATTTATGAAATATAATTACCAGTTTTCAATTAAAGGGTCAACAAGTTCCCATTTTTGTTAGATTTGACATATGACACCTTCTCATATTCGGGCGAATTTGACATACTATGCGTCACCTTGTGATCATTTTAAAACTTTTGAGTAGTACGTCTTTGACGTCACCCTCTCCATCCTGTTTGTGATGGATTCGATGAATTCTGCCCCAACGAGTGGCCACTTTAATTATTTTTTGTCATTCTGTATTTGCCAAGCTGGGAATATTTCCCTCGGTTCATCATTCTACAGTTGTTTGACATATATTGTCAGTGTGATCTATTTTTCTCACAGTTGTCTGTTACATAATAGTTCTTTGTTCCTTAAGGAGTGTTCACGTAATAGCTTGTCTGCACTCGGATGATCTCTGGTCAATCATTGACATAGCAGTATCCACCACTGGTGAGTTTGAAACTTCCTAATCTCTCCAAATCTTGTAATAAACTATTGTACTGTTCCTTAGTAATCTTCACATATATTATATTGCAGTGGAAGTTATCTGTCAGGCCCTGCCCGACACCTACATAGACAAGTTACTCGCTTTCATCTCCACTCAGCTGGAGTCCTCGGCACACATTGAATTCTACCTCACCTGGTGCAGTAGACTATTAGAATATAATGGGCCGAAACTGAAGACGCGGTCAAGGTCAATCCTACCTCAACTACATGGTCTTCAGAAAGCTTTAACCAGGAAGTGCGAAGATTTATCAAAAGTGTAAGGCAATTCAGCAGTGCAGTGTTTGCCCAGGCTTTTTGATTTGAAAAAAGGCTGTCTCCTTTTTGTTGAGTTAACAAAATATTTTTAGCGCCCAGCCGTGACCCTTACTTGCCTGAGGTCCACTGCTGCTCTGAGGTCATTAGACTCTACTTCATAAATTATGTACTTATTTCAACGCTTTTAGGTCCATGTGCTTATATCTGAATATCTTAAATAATGCCTTTTTTCGCATCCTTTTTTAACAAGTGGTTTTCATATTGGCACATGCATCTAGGTTTCGCATATAAGCCCGTGTAACTACCCCTGCCTAGTCCCATACATTTATTCACATGTAGGCGAACCCGTTTTGACCACCGCTGTGTCTCATTATGGCAATTTTTTACGTTATACGTTTTTGCATTTATAGCTAAGTCAAAGTTTCATGTGAAGAATGGTTAGCGTGCTCAATGTTTCATTTCCTGGTCGCCATTTTGAAAACATTTGGTTCACATTGGTATAAGTCACTTGGTAATGTGTACTAGCATTCAGATATTAGTGTTGTTACTGCATAGAAATTGCCCGAATTTGTCAGGCAAGTTTTTACCAGGAAAATGTTGTCATCGGGACGCACATTTGCCGGTGTTCCGATCTCCATGGAGTCTTCAGGATTAATTCCATGAAAGTTTATTCATTACTCGAGGCATTTGTTTATCGGAGTCTCACAGATGTGTGACTGGGGCATTTTCAAAGCCTGCCAATAGAGTCTACAGAACTATATTTTCGATCGCATGGGGACACAACATAGTGAAAATAATTCCTGTGAAGTCCTGCAAAATTTCTGTAATTCTGACATACACCGATCCTCGACTATTCGGTGCATCTCTTTAATGTACAACAGTCTTTGTCGTCTGCATACTGCTTAATATGCTAATGATATGCTAATTTATGACCATTCTCGTGGCAGGTGTGACCATAACAAGTACAATCTGAGCTATCTTATATCACTGGGGGAGACCAACAGGAAACGGAAATTGGAGACAGGGAATGATGGGAAGGAGGCTCAGGAGAATAGCGATTTAACGGAGGAGGACTCTAGTGACTCTGATGCAGAGAACATATTAAGTGAACTACGAGAGAAGTGGACACCAGACTCTAGTGAAGTGGAGGAGACTTGATTTGCTTTGTATTACTGGCCTCTGCCGGGAACTCTTCCTCTGATCTGTATTGAAGTCGCATCTTTATCTGGGTCCTACTTTGCCGGCTAAGTAATTCTGCTGTTATTTTATCACACAATATGGCCGACAAGTGAAATTCTGTTTTGTCAAAATTTCTCCACAAAAGAATGTTTTGTAGTGTGTAGATGCCATCAGTTAGATATCCTGGTAAAGTTTGCATTATTTTATGGCAACGTAATCAGCCTTTGAAAAATGGAAAATGACAGTTTTGGCTATTATTTTTGTGAAGAACAAGTGGAGAATTATGGGAACAATTTGATGTCATTACGTGTCATTAGAATTGTCAAACAATGCTGGTGTTTTTTGACAACACAATTAAGACTGAAGAAAAGCTTCATGAAATTGTCCCATTGTGTGGGGACTGTCTTTGTATAGAGCAAGTATTGCTCTTGGAGCTGTGCAACATTCGTTTTTACATTTAGTAGAACTTGTCCACAGTCGGATAATTACCAGGGCCTAGGGTATAATCTTTGTACTCGATGTCAAGCTCAGAATTATTTTTGACATTTTCCTCTTGATATTATATTACATAGAATGGAAAATGTCAAAAATATTTTCAAGTTCAATTTCGAGTATGAATGTTAGATTCCAGTTTGTCGTTTTTTAGTTAAGACTGGATTCAAGATTATTCTCCTGCCTTGTGTGTTGGCTATGCAGGGCATGTGTGCTCAGACACGTAATGGCCGGAGGGCCTGAAAGAGACGAACTACTGAATCACATATTGTTCCAGTTGGTTATGTAAAACAATTAAATGCTCACTAGATGTCACAGCTGCTGTCTTAGCCACCAAAGTTGTGAAAATGGTCTTAGATCACAGGAGAGAAGTGATCCGTATATGTTATACAACGTACATGTTTATACCAGTGATTACTACACTGAGGCATGTGATCTGCAAAGGTATTTGAACGAGGCCAAAATCAGATTTCAAACGCCTTTGCATATCATGTATCGAGAAACACCACTTGCAAAAACGTAAGATGTATAACATTATATTTATCGTGTACGCCACTGATGGTTCTAGGCTTGCGATTTTCCCTTTTTAAGAGGATTTTCTATTTTTTGGTTTCGATTTCCTTTTATGTGATTTCCAGTTTCCTATTTTTGCGTCTATTGTTTACCATTATTTTGACTTTATTCATGCAAAAACGTTTATTTCAGTTGAATTTTACAACACAGAAATATTTCTATCACACAAGCCTATTTGTGGAACGATAGATCTGCTGGAAATTTTTCCTCTTTATTTCCATTAGTCATTCCAAGCACTTTGTTTGTCACAAAAAAACTGCTCATTAGTCAATGGTGATGACAGCCTTGAGTGACACCTGTAACAAAGATGGTCAATAAAGTTTCTGTGCGTATCATTTTCGTGGATGAATTTTCACACAATGTAGTTCATGACTAATTTAGAGTCTATTTTTGCTTGAAATACATGATCCTTTACTACCCACGTGAAACGAGGGCGCAAACTCATCACATAGATATCGGTAGGTTGGCATATATATTGTTAACTTTGTTTTTCTTATAATAAAAATAATGGTAAACATTTATCGTTAACCAGCTGATGGGTGCCCAAGTTACGATATCAGTGTTACCCGTATTGTTATATCCAACAAAGACGCAACAAAGGAAAAAAGTGGCAGCGTCCCATAGGCGATAACCATGTGACACGCTTGCGCCTGTTACATGGGTCACACAAGTTGAACAATAGCTTTCGAAATCCATACATCATTTGACATGGGTAATTTAAATATTGGCTGCAACAGTATTTTCCTTATGTATATTCAAACCATGCTCGAATTGTTTTGCACCATTTTTGGAAATCGTGAGCCATTTTTGAGAAGTCGGGTTTTTTCTGCTGTAAAGTGGTTGAAATTGTGTTCCATAAAGATACATTATTTTATTATGTAGCGGTAAAAGTGATTGTGACACGCCCAGCAAGTGAAAGTAATGTATAACCATTGTTGTCATAACAGAGGAAGATTACGTCCTGAACCTTGTTTGAATTTTGTCCAGGGAAAACCCTAGGCTAGTTTGCTTCCCTTTTGTGATTTGAAATTTTGTTGTTAGTGAGAATGACTGTGAAAGACTGGCTAACATCTTTCAATGGTTAAAAGGTAAAAAGTACCGTATTGTTGGTGCTCGTCTGCACCCAACTCATTTTGAAATCTGTGCCTCAAAGTTGGCACTAGGTGGCGCTGAGTAAAGAAGAGTTATGACTCATTACATCTGGCATCAGGTGATTTTCTTTTTGAAAGTATGGTTTACTAAAAATAAATCACCTTATGAATTTTGAAAAGAACAGACCAGAATTTTTTGCCCAGAGGGGAATTAAACTGCTTTGAAGAAATTTTTGGTCAATTCTCTCGCAAACGCAATTTGAACCTTTATGGTTGATTGCTATGACGTCTTAAGTAACACAGCTTAATCACTATTGTATTACTTGTTTCTGTCGTCATTGCTCACTGCGTCACACAAACGGTTTAAAGTATTGCATATTTTCTTTTCTTGGAAAAGGTAAACGTAAGTAAGATTTGACAAAAAATTGAGAACAAAATTACTTCAAAAGGTAACATTCCTCTGAATAACGACCTCAGCTATAAGTCAAATATCGAGCAACTAATGATGCTATGTCAACCATTAAAAGTATATATTTTCTGAAAGGAGAAAGGTCGATGATTCTAAAAATATGCTTCTTACTACTGTGTCTTTATTTTTGTCACGTGACCATGTTTTTTAAGTCAAATTTTCATGTGCAAGAAAGATACATTCGTAGCAAAGTAACCTCCCAGCCAATTTTACTAAAACTTTTAATTAAATGAAAACTACGTCTCAAAAACACTAGAATTTTTTATCACGGTATTCATGTAGTTCAGGTATTATGCCAAATTAACTCTAAAAACACGAGGCATTTTTGTAAAAAAAAACAGCGGCCTTATTTGTATATCGCTCGGCATGCAAAAACTGAAGTTTTCATTTAAAAAAAGTTTTAGTTTAGGGGGTGACATTGCTATGAATCGGTGCACCTTTCTTGCACGTGAAATGTTGACTCGAAAAACATGGTCACATGACAGTTTTAAAGACGCATTTATGAGAAGCATATTTTTAGAATCCTCGATCTATCTCCTTTCAGAAAATGTATATATGGTTGACGAAGCAAAGCTTTTTAGAAGTCGTTTATTTAGGTCCTAGATAATGTTAAGTGCTATGTGTATGACGTTGGACATATAATCCACTCCTGGAAAATACAGTACAAGACAGTAATCTTTCTAATTACCGTTAACCACGTCATGATGGCTAATTCTGTTCATTGCAAAATCAACGTTAATAACTAATAGGGCAGCCAAGCTCTACTTACGGAAGGGCTTAGTCGCCTTATCAATTTCCTATTAATTCCCTTTCATTCCTGGCTGCGAGGAAAGACTATTCTATGAATCGGCTTCCTAACAACCGTCATTTTTGTGATTTCAGGTCATTTTGTCTGTCAGAATATTTCTGGCCTGTATTTGGCACAAGCGTGGAGAAACGAATTTTTATCTTTTCTTAATCTTTAGTACTTTTGTCTCTTGTAACAGATTCCGAGCTCTCTGTTCATTTCTCTTTATTCATCGTTTTACAAGTCGTTTCTTTCTGCATAAAACTTGTGGACAACCCTGTATGAAAGGCTGGTTGATTCAATTCTGTAATTTGTTGAATTGGAAGTAAAGATGGAGAAAAATCATTGAAAGTCAAAATACCTTAAGTATATTTTGCACATTTCTTTGATACTTCCAACTTTTTTTCAAATTGCATTAAAGATCACCACAACAGTGGTGTGGCAATTAATTTCCCTTCATTGTCATTAACATGTATGATGAGGAAAGGCGTTTGTAAAAATCAATATGAGCAAAATTTTGTCCTCTCACTTCACTATATCACAATTCGAGCTCCGTGAGTTACGACACGTACAAGCCGTGACGAGGTAATGTGTTGTTTATCTCTAGTTAGTCGTTGAACCGACTGAGTATTTGCTAAATCACCGGGTACTTGTCTCTTGCGTGAGTGACCGATAACTAGTTGATTTTGGTCATTTTTATTAATTTCGATAAAATACACTGTGGAAAAACATTTACACACCATGGACTTGTAATTTGTGATATGCACCCACATACTTTTAAAAGGTATGTGGAATAATGTTTAGATAATGCGATTATTACCTCAGGACATCTGGTTTCACGCAACAGCGAATCAGCCTCGTCCCCAAGGCTCAAGATGGCGCTGATTGGTTTAGCCATTTGAGGCTTGGTTATGGGAAATGAAATGACACATTTTACGCAAATCGCCAGAATATCAAGAGTAATATAATTTTGAAATTTTCTCCAGTTTTACATAAAAGTGGTATATTGCAGCAATTTAGGTCTAAATTATTGCAAAAATGATGTATTTTTATTTGAACACAGATTTCTGTGATACTATTACTAAAAAATTGAAAATAATTACTCAAACAACCTTTATGTCAAACTTTAAGCAAAACAATGCATTCTGCTTCATGAATGGCAGCAACGCCTGTGAAAATAATTAAAATCTACCTTTGTTTTATTTAGGCCAAGGCAGCAGCCAATCATTGCGTGGAAGGCAATTCCCATAACCAAGCCTCAAATGGCTCACCCAATTAGTGCCATATTGAGGCTCAGGGACAAGGCTGGTGGCGAATGACCTGTTAGTGCTTGAAATGAACTAGGACGTTTCTCTTTATCGTCAAAATCTTTTGTGTGAACTTGTATGTTCATTATAATAATCAAGTGAACCTTGTTTTTCAGTACTGCAAGGAATTTTTGTATTTATTGGTCCTACAATCACACTTTTTCCCTTTCACCAAACTTGTGTCACCAAGTCTGAGGTATTATGTGATTAGTTAAACTGACAACCATAGTTTTGTTTCATAAGATCGTCAATAAAATTGATAAAAGTTGGGTTAAAATTTCATTAACAAGTGATTTAGTGTAGAACAGTACAACTTGAACATGATTATT